>CBVK0103689798.1:0-12405 GCA_900067695.1 Picea abies
TCTATATCTATGCAATCAATAACTTTTAAATCATGATTGCTAATGGTGGTTCCATGAAATGTGGAGGTGATTGTGAAAATGTGTGCCTACAAATTGGTGATTACAATATGACATCTAACATGTTTTCTATTGACATGGGCAATTGCGACATTGTTCTAGGTGATGAATGGTTATGCACACTAGGCTCCATGCTAGCCCCCATCATCATGGAATTCAATGGATTATAAATGAGCTTCCAAAAAAATGGACATCAACACAAGTTCCAAGGAATCATAACCATTTCCCCTAAGATCATCACTTTCTACCGAATGGAAAAAATTCTCAAAAAGGGTCATTCTAGAATTATTTCCCAATTCCATGCAATTCAAGAAACTAAGAATTCCTTCCCAACTATTCATCCTGATACTTAGCTTCTCCTCTCCAAACCCCAATCCATTAATAATCCCAAGGACTTCCACCCTACTGTGGTCCCCATGTTCATTCCATTCCACTTGTCCCTGGTTTTTTTTCCTCCCAATGTTCACCTTATTGTCACCCATTTGCTCAGAAAAATGAAATTGAGAAAATTGTTCGAGATTGTTACCTATAGGTGTCAGCCACCCTAGTATAAGCCCTTATTCCTCTCTAGTGGTCATGGTACTCAAGAAATAATTTACTTGGAACATGTGCACTGATTTTTGAGCCCTCAACAAAATTACCATCAAAGACAAATTTCCCATTCCCGTCATTGATGACCTTTTGGATGAACCATCAAAGACAAATTTCCCATTCCCGTCATTGATGACCTTTTGGATGAATTGAGTGGTGCTAAATTGTTTACAAAAATTGATCTGCATTATGGATACCACCAGATATGTATGAAGGAGGCTGACATTCCCAAGATTTATTTTTGTACTCATGGAGGAAATTATGAGTTCTTGTTCTTTCCCTTTGGCCTATGTAATGTACCCCCCACTTTCCAAATCCTCATGAATCATGTCTTCCACCCCTTCCTCCTTTATTTTGTATTGGTCTTATTTGATTATATTCTTATTTATAGTAAAAGGAAATCCCATATTTCCCATGTGGATCAAGTCTTACACTTAGTTTTTTTATCATCAACTCTTTCTCAAACAGTCTAAATGAACCTTTGGTTCCTTTGAAGTTGAATACTTGGGCCATATTGTTGGTAAGGATCATGTCTGTGTGGATCATTGGAAAATTGAAGCTATGAAGGATTGGCTTTGCTATAAATCTCTTAAACATTTGCAAGGTTTCATTGTTTTGACTATATATTATATAAAATTTTCCCATAATTATGGAAAAATTGTAGCCCCACTCACTGCCCTCCTTGAGAGGAATGATTTCAGTTGGAATGGGGGCGCTGATCAATCTTTCCAAGCTTTGAAAGAGGATATGTGTACCACTCTAGTTTTGGCACTACATGAATTCATAAAGTCTTTTATTTTTGAGAGTGACGCCTCTAGGAAAGGCATTGGGGAAATTATTATGGAAGAATGTAGGCCATTGACCTTCACTAGTAAACAAATTTCTGAGAGACACTTGGGAAAATCTACCTATGAAAAGGAAATGTTGCTATTTTTCATGTGGTGGATATTTGGCATCCTTACTTGCTAGGGAAACACTTCCAAATTAAAACCAATCATCGTAGCCTCAAGCATTTTTTGGAACAAAGGATTTCATACCCTAATTAATAGAAGTGGATAACCAAAATGTCTGACTATGATTATGAGATCATTTACAAGAAGGGAAAATAGAATGTGGTTGTTAATGCTGTTTCCAAGAAATATGAAGATAAAGGGTCCCTCTTTTCACTCTCATTCATTGTAGCTAATAGGTTAAATGGAATTCACCAAGAATGGTTACAAGATCCCAAAATTTCTATCCTAATACAACAATTGCGACCCCCAATGCATCTCTGGGATACACTTGGAAAAATGAGGATATTTTATACAAATACTACCTATATTTGAGCAAACAATCCCACTTTAAATCCAGTGTGCTCTCCGAACTTTATGCTTCACTGATAGCAGGAAATTCAAGATTTCAGAAAACATATGAACAGATCAAATGTTCTTTTTTTGGGAAGGCATGAAGCATGACATCTGCACTTTTGTGGGTGAATGTGATACTTTCCAACACAAGGGAGAAACAATCAAAACTCCAGGCACCCTACAACCTCTCCCTATTCCACCTTCTATATGCACTGATATCTCTATGGAACTCATTGTCAAATTACCCAAATTTGACAATAAATTAGTCACAATGGTTGTGGTTGATCTCCTTTCCAAATATGCTCATTTTTTTGCCCTCCAACACCCATTTATAGCTTCCACAGTGGCTCAAGTTTTCATGGACAATATCTTCAAACTCCATGGAATTCCCCATCTATTGTCTCAGAACATGATCCAATTTTCATAAGCAATTTCTAGCAAGAATTGTTCAGTCTTCAAGGCACCCAGTTACATCTCAAGATTGTCTATCATCCCCAACCTAATGGTCAAATGGAAGTAGTCAACAAGTGTTTCAAATCATATTTTCACTTCTTCACTTTGAATGACAATCTCAGTGGATTTAGTGGTTACCACTCACTCAATGGTGGTACAATACAAATTACCATGATGCTACTCGCATGAGTCCCTTTGAAGCAGTCTATGGTCAAACACCACCTTCCGTATTATCTTACTTACTCAGTGTCTCCAAGGTTCAAGAAGTGGATAAAACCCTTACTATTCAAGTTGACATTCTATGCACCCTCAAAGATAATTTGATCATGGCTCATAATCAGATGAAGCAACAAGATAATCAATGTCATTCTGAATGCCATTTTGATGAAGGTGATAATCTATTTCTTAGTCTCCAACCATATAAGAAAACTTCCCTCAAATCATAACACTTCTAGAAGCTTGCTCCAAAGTTTTATGGCCTTGATAAAATCCTCAAGTGCGTAGGGCTCGTGGATTATAAGTTATCCCTTCCGAGCCACTTTGAGCTCCATTGTGTTTTTCATCTTTCTTGCTCAAACAAAGTGATTGAAACCAAGTGCTATATTCAAACTAGTCTCCTAAAATTGGATGAATAATGTTATATTTGGTTGAAACCAAAAGGAGTCCTGGCCCAATGAAAACATCATCTCTATCAGTGCACAATTCAAGAAGTTTTAGTACAGTGGAAGGATACGCCACCTGAGGATGCCACACGGGAGTCGACCTCCATTTTGTAACAATTTCCACATCTCAAGCATTGAGGACAAGGTTTTTATTTAATGGGGAGGGCATGTTAGGGTCCTAACCTCCTTGACCCCTCAAGTAGATAGAATAATATGTTTTTCTATGTAATAAAGTTTGCCATTAGTAAATAAGGCCTATGTAATAATGTGAAAATGTCTAATGTAAGAAGACTTACTAGAAGGTTCCTTCACTAGAAAGTTATTCCTCTATAATGTTCTCAAGAAGATAAAACCAATATATACAGGGGTAGAAAGGATGTAAATTTTTTTCTTGTGAAATAATTTGTACTCGAGCTCTGCTCTATTGGAGGTTTCCCCTTGAAGAGGCACACAAAATTTTCTTTCAAGATGATAAAGTTATCATCATTTGCATCTATATTGTCATTGTGCTTAATGCTTCCTCTCTTTTTGTTAACTATATTTGGTAACGATTATGCTATTGCTCTGCATATTTCCTTCTAGTACCTTACATCCATGCAAAAATATCTACACATAAGCTGCACTTGTCATCAAACAATTAAATCTTATATTTAATCATGCAACTTTTGTTATAACTCAAAATGCCACTAATATGCATTTCTGATGTTGTCCTACTCATTCACACATCTTCCAAATTTTTTTGTTGGAGTGCTTCTCAAAAAACATTTTTTGGTATGGTATGCACGCCCTGATGCATATGCAGAACATGCACACATGCTAGCTACATAACTAAAATCCCATGTACATATGCTAGCTACACACCTGAAATCCCAAATGTACTCTAAAAAGTTGAAATAAATAAATAAATTCCACACTTTTCGGTGGAGTTTACGGGCTATCTTAGTTTTTTCAACCATTTTACCTCCTGTAGCCCTTATGAAAACCGAATAACCATCATTTTCTCATATAAGAAGTTCTCTAGGGGGGTCATTTGAATATATATGAAAGAGCAGCAAGAGAACTTTGCCAAAATTTCTCCCATTGTATTCCAAGCCTTCTTGCATTATGCTCTGAGTTTCATCCTCAACATTCCCTTCCATCCATCCTTTTCCCCTATATTGGTATGTTTATTGTGAGGATAGAAAATTGGGAATAATGTACTTGGAGACAGAGTAGAGGAACCCAGGCAAGGTTTGTGGAGCGGTGCCAACAAAATTCAGGTTGTAACTTCCAATTTTGTTATTAATAAAAGAGAAAACTTCTTGTCCCAGATCAATTTTGTTATTAATAAAAGAGAAAACTTCTTGTCCCAGATCTTGATGTCTTGATGTTTATATTTATGGATGTTTTTCATGAATACTTAACCATTTAGATGATCTTGATAATTATGCATATGCTGTCATAGTTTGTTCTGTAACATTGTTTAAGGCCATCTTTGAGAGGAGGCCTACAATCTTGGAACATACAACAACTGGAAGGGATCGACAACAATCGTAAGGACTTAAGGTACACATTTCAATCTTCTTTCTCTTCCCTTAATTATCGTAAGGTCTCGTTGGATTTGGGTAAAATAGAAAATTTTCTATCTTTTAAGGTGTCAAGGCTCTACCTAATCTCTAGACCTAGTTTAGGGGGAATTTTCCCCATAACAACTTTTAATTAACTTTTTCTTTATTTAGCTTTTCCCTTAATTTCATTTTAGTAATTTCTTTCCTATTTAATTTTTGTTTTATAATAAATAAGTTAAATTATTATGATTAATAATAATAATGATAATAATGATATTATTATTATTATTATTATTATTATTATCATCATCATCATCATCATCATCATTACCATTACTTATTATTATTGTTTTTAAGACCACTTATTTACTTTTATCACCAAGTATAGGATTAATTCAAAATATGGGGCATTGCAATGGACCACTTTACTAAATGGTTGATAGATATAAGGGATCATGTCCCCTCACCACCTTTAGAGCTGCTAGTAGTTGGATGTAGTAATGAAGACCCTAAACAATTTGATCTCATTCTGATCTTGATGATTCAAATTGACAAAAGAGGAAAAATAGTCCCTTGGGACAACATGCAAACAAATTAGGAAATTAAGGGACAAATTCCACCAACAGAGGGATTGATTGGATGGGATAGTATGACTCTTTTCAAGTACAAATAGAGGCATATCTGATAGAGTAGGATAACTAGTATTTTTATTTCATTTTATTTATTATTGTTCAAGCTAGTTCAAATTATAGTCAAGAGGTAGAATTTTGTCCTCATGTTACAAGACAATTTCTAAATAAAGGAAATGGGGTTTGTTAAAGTTTTGAGTGCTTGAGTGTCTCCAAGGGTTCTAGGGACTTCCTTTAGTAGGGCCCACTCAAGGAAAAGGTTCAGGAATCCCTATTATCATTTCATATCTTATCTGTTATTTCTGTTTTACAAGTAGACCTACTTCTATAGAAATAGAGTATTAGTTCATTCACATTATTTTCCATTAATATTTTCATTTTTATATTTCTTAGAGTATAAATTTCAATCAATATATATCTTTAATTTCCTCTAAATTACAATGTTCAGTACATTGATGTGGATCCAATGAATCTAGCATATGGTAACCAATGTTGTAAGGATTGATTAATCTAGTAGCAACACAAAGTCATTGATTAAGAAACCTTCTCATTTAATTGATTTTTCATCAAATATGCAATGATCCTATACCTTCATCTATATTTTGCATATTATTAGAAGAGATTGAAGTGAAATTCATGGATCCAAGTGCATTTAAAGCTAGTTAGAATAAGCTATCAAATTCGAGCATTTTCCTTGTCACACTTTTTCATTAAAATTAGTAGTTTAGATTTGATTTTTGTTATTTTCATACACAATGTGGAACACATCATAAGTTTGCACGATATCTAGGTTTATATTTAAGGTGAAGTTAAGGGATTCAATATATCTTGTTGTAATTATTTAAACACCACTTTTTGGCATCATTGCCACAAATCTTGCTAAAGATTATATTAGAAACAATCCGAAATTAAAAAAAATCCATATATATCCTTGCATGCATCAAAATAGAGATAGACATGGAAGATTTATACCAAAAACCATGTCATTGGTGTAGCTTAGGAAGGAACTAGTGGCCAAGTACAACATCAATAATATTTTGAAGAGTTTTTGAAGCAACCTATTGTTATCACTAAAAATTTTACATAATTTCACTTAAATACACCTTCATAATGTTGAGCACACACTTATACTGAGAGGGGGGGGGGGGGTGAATTAGTATAAGGAAAATTTTTACTTTTTCAATAATTCATCAACCATAAGAAACCAATCACATATTAATTGTAGAACATGGAGCACACGATTTATGTGGAAATACTTTCGGGAGAAAACCGTGGAACTTTTCTTTATAATTATTTGTAGGTAGCAACTTACCGTTACAAATATTGTAGGTAGCAACCTACCGAAGAAACTAATCTCCATTGATACAAATCCTGGTAGGCACCAACCTACTCTTACATATATTTATAGACACCTATATACTAGAGACACCAATCCCCATCGCTAAACACCAACTTAGCAATAGACATGAATCTCTTTCAGATCTTCGTAGACACCAATCTATTGGAGACACCAATCCCCACTGTTAAGCACCAAATTATCAAGAGACACATATCTATTATAGATATTCATAGACACCAATCTACTGGAGACATCAATTCCCATGACTAAGCACCAACTTAGAAAGATACACCAATCTCTGAGCTACACCGACCTTCACCAAGTCTTCTTTCTATTTATTCCTTTACCAGGTTTTCTCATTTCTTCTACCTTTACTAAGTCTATGCACTACTTCTACCTTCACCAGGTCTTCTCACTACTTTTGCCTTCACCAGTTCTGACCAAAATATGGATTTTGAAATGACAACTTTCCCAAAGCTTGTTGTTTTGGGCCTCTTCCCAAGATCGAACTTGTACAACACACCACATATCCAATTTTGCAAATATAATTCTGAAACTTTTAAACGAGGTACTTATGTATGTATCCTATGTTTTTGCAAAATCTCAAGGTATGAAACATCTCATAAAGTAAGTTATAGAAAAAGTGCCAAGATGAATTGTTTGAAATAGATTTCAAGAGCATTCAGAAACCATAACTTCCACAGAGAATATATTCAAAATTATAGAGAACCAACATATTATTGTTTTACCACATGTACACCAAGATCTCTCCTCTATGTCGAAAAAATATCAGGGTATGAAACATCCCAAAAAATAAGTTATAGAAAAAGTGCCAAGATGACTTGTTTGAAACTGATTTTAGGAGCATTCATGAACCCTAACTTCCATAGGGAATATATCTAAACGTATACCAAAAAAACATCTGATATTTTTACCAATTTTACATTGATATCTCTCCTATATCTTGGAAAAATATTAGGGTTTGAAACATCACATAAAATAAGTTGTTGCAAAAGTACCAAGCTAACCTGTTTGAAATTGATTTCAAAAGCATTCAAGAACCCTAACTTCCACAAAGCATATCTTCTAAAGTATAGTGAGCCAACATCTGATATTTTTATCACATGTACACCAATATTTATCCTCTATATTTGAAAAACATCAAGTTCTAAAACATAAAAAAAATAAGTTATAGCGAAAGTGCTAAGCTGACTTATTTGAAATTGATTTTAGGAGCATTCAAGAACCCTAACTTCCACATGGAACATCTTTGAAAGTATAGAGAAACACCATCTATAGTTTTTACCATAAGTGCACCAAGATATCTCCATCATATATTAAAAATTGTAGGGTCAGAAATTTCCTAGAAAAAAAAGCTATCGTGAAAATGCCAAGATGGCCTGAAATTGATTTCACAATTCAATCTTTGCTAATCCATTTCTCTCACACTAACTTTCTCTCAATGCTTTCTCTTTTTATGCTTTTTCATAACCCTTCATAAAGGGACATGTCCCTTAATTAAATAATTGATTCCCAATACCATGGGAAAATACGCCAAATACCATGGGTAAATATCCCAAACCAAGGGAAATTACCCCAAACCCATGGGTTTGAAACCACCATTTCACCTTTTTACTTTTTCACATGCACCCCTTTTTTAATATACTTGTAGACCTATATATATAAATCAATCTTGGAAATGTTGTGTGTATTGTAATCCTGTAATATAACATTAATGACATAATCAATCCTTTGAAATCAATGCCAATAATTCCAACAATCCCCCCCTTGGTTATTGATGTCAATCTTGCAATGAAACACATAGTCCACCAGGCATAGAAATAATTCTCCCCCTTTGACATCAATGGAAAAGGGATGCTTCGCTTGACCTTGTGCTTCTCCTTAATCACTTAGTGATGAGATGGATATTACTCCTAATTTCTGTCCGAGATATTCAAATGTCTCTTTGGAAAGGGGTTTTGTGAAAATATATGCAATCTGTTCTTTGGTGATAACATATTCCAACTTGACATTTTGTTCTACTACTTTTTCTCTTAAGAAGTGATACTTGATTGGAATATTCTTTGTTTTCGAGTGCAAAACATGATTCTTTGAAATATTTATTGCACTTGTGTTGTGACAAATTATTGAGATTGGGTGATCATATTCTACCTTAATATCTTTCAAATTCTTCTTCATCCAAATAACTTCTATGCAATATGTTGTTGCTTCTATATAATCGACCTCTTCTATGGATAGAGAAACTAAAGACTGCTTCTTTCTCAATCAGGACACTAGACTGTTGCCTAGAAAGAATGCTCCTCCACTTGTAGTTTTCCTATCATTAACACCGCTTGCCTAATCCACATATGTATATGTTGTTAGAGTAAAATCTTCACCTCTTGAGTACCACAATCCAAAACCAAAGGTGCCTTTTAGTTATCTGAATAGTCTTTCACTGCTTGCACATGGGTCTCTTTTGGTGTAGCTTGAAATCGTGCAACCAATCCTATAGCTTTCATAATGTATGGCCTTGATGCTGTTAGATGTAGTAGGCTACCAATCATTGACCCGTACAATGTTTGATTTTCTTCCATAGATTCATCATATTTTCTCAATTTACAACGTGTGACCATGTGTGTGGTGACTAGTGCACAATCTTACATTCCAAACTTCTTCAACATTTCCTTGATATAATTGGTTTGTGAAATGAATTCCTTTGTTGAATTAAGAAATATGTAAACTAGGATGACGATTCACCAAGCATAAGCATCTCAAATTCCTTTTGCATTTCTATTGCAAAATCTTAGCACATTTTTTTCATATTGCCTCCAAAAATGATGTCTTCTACATAAACCACAATAATCAACCGATTTTATCCCACTTTCTTAATGTAGATATTGTTGTCAACAATTTCTATTTTTAAGCTTTGTTGTTGTAGATATTTGTTAAATATTGAATACCAGGCTTTGGGAGATTTTTTTAGTGCATAAAGTGCTTTCTTCAATCTACATACACGATCCTTATTTTTTGATAATAAGAATCCTTGTGGCTATTCAATGCATACTTATTCCTTTAAATTTCCATTGAGAAAGGTATACTTGACATCCATTTGATAGACTTTGAATTTCTTAAAACATGCAAATGCCAAAAACATTTTGATCTCAACCAGGGAAAAGGTTTCTTCGCAATCAATACCTTCAACTTGAGCATAGCCTTTACAAACCAATATTGTTTTATTTCTTATTACTTGTCCATATTCATTCAAATTGTTCCTAAAAACCCACTTGGTTCCAATCACATTTTTATTTTTTGGCCTTGGAACAAGTTCTCATGCATCTTTCTTCTCAATTTGATTCAACTCTTCTTCTATGGAATCAATTAAATTCTTGTCTTTGCTAACTTATCTAAAGTTCTTAGGCTCTATTTTAGATAGTGAATAGAAGTTTGCATGTTATGGTGCATTTCCTAGTCTTCTTCTATTCTGAACTACCATATCTTTATTACCAAGAATTAAATTTTATGAATGATTCTTTCGGACAAATCTAGATGGTGTCTTTATATATTGATGTTATGATTATTCTTCTTCATTTCCTTCTCCTTATTATTATTATTATTCTTTGCAGCTTGGCTCCTCTATTTGAACATTTTCTTTCACTTTTTGATGCTATGCTTCATCTACTTTCACATTGGAAATCTCTACGATTTTTCCCAATGCTTTATTGTAACATTGATAAGACATGTTTCTTGAAGAATAACCAATAAATATTGTGATGTACCAAAGACCTGAATACAAAAACACCACAATAGATTGAAGAAAAATATAGAATAAATATCCACTTCATTATATCAAACCCTTAGGGTAGGGAAACACCATACAATAGATCCTATTACAGAAGGGATCCACTCCTGTTCACTTGCCTTTTCAAGGGGGAAACCTCCTAATGAGATACCTCTCCAAATAGAATACTCCTTAACTCCCCATTACATTTCCTAAAATCCTTTATATATGTAAGGAAATTTACACTTCCACGCCAAACCTAAAAGAAGAGAGGAAGATAGATTTAATCTAGAAATAAATGACAAAGTAAACACACAATACACATAGAGTTTACCTTGGAAACCCAAACACGAAAACCAAAATACCTTGAGCATATTTCTCTCTTGTTGTCTTATTCATTCAGAATAAAAGGTTACATGCCTAACCTTGGTCCACATCTAAGACACAATCAACATCATACCTCCTTGCTTTACACAAGAACAACCTTGTAGCCAATTCAACTTACATCTACATTATTAGCAAACTCTAAACGATTGATCTAAATATTATCTTTTACAACATTACAACATGCCTTATTTATAGGATTTACAAATGGTTACATATCCATGAAAATAATTGACTACAAATCCTGTGAATCTTGAAATTATGTTACAATCAACTAACAAGTCAGATTACTAGTCAACTACCAGTCAACCTTCATTTGGCCTTTAGTCAGTTTCCACACAATCACTTGTAGACCACTTTTCGGTTGACCGCTTCAACTTTCTATTGATCACCTTGACTTCAAATTTCCTCGAACGATCCATCTCAACCTTCAAATTTCACTGCTAGTCGATCCACCTTGACTCAAGTTTCACTGAAAAGAATATAACAACCCCAAATTCTCCCACTTGTTGTCTTCTTTACTGAAACTGGGATTTTTTTGAAATTTTGTTCACAGACCTAGGGAAGTAATTCCCATTGCCTCTCTGCACCAAGAAAACTTCACAACACTCACAGACTTGGTCAAAGAGTTTGCTATGTTTTCCAACGTGTCCACTTTCTCTAGCAACACCTTGTTTCTTTCCACCATGTCTTTAATGAAATGGTATTTTACATTAATATGCTTTGTATTGGAATGATAAGTTGGGTTCTTTTCCGAAAATATTGCGCTTTGACAGTTGCAATTTTTCTTTATAACTCTTTGTTCAAACTCGAACCTTGAACACAATTGTTGCATCCATATTGTTTCTTTACTTCCATGAGTGGCTGCCATGTATTTAGTTTCTATTGTTGACAAGGTTACAACCGCCTATCACTTAATAATCCAATTGATTTCTCCATTGAACATCCTGAACACATATCCACTAGTCGACCTTCGTTGTTTTTTTATCTCCAACTCAATTGGCATTGAAAAAACCATGTGCATTTATTTCACTGTAATTTCTAGGCTTCCCTTGGTAGCATATAACATAGTTTTTTTTTTCCACAAAAAAGCCTAAATACTCTCTTGACAACTATCTGGTGCTCCTTTCCAAATGTCGACATGTATCTGCTCAACACTCCCACTGCATGGGCAATGTCTGTTCGAGTGCATACCATCACATACATTAGACTACAAATGAAACTTACATAGGGGACACATGACATATCCTCTATTTATTCCTGTATATTTGGACACTGTTCAACAGTTAGCCTTGCTCCCATAGGATTTGACATATTTACAATTTTTCAATCTTGCATGTTGAAATGTTTCAAAACTGTTTCAATATAATTCTTCTAGTTCAACCAGAGCTTCCTAGTTGCTTGATCTCTCTTGATCTCCATTCCCATAATGAAGTTCTCTGCATCGATATCCTTCATGTCAAACTTGGAGGATAACTTATTCTTCACCTTCTTTATTGTGTCCTAATTGTTGTTTCCGACCAACAACGTGTTTTCAACATACAATGCTACATATATGAAACACACACATTCTTCCTTGGAATATATGCAGTGATCAACTTTGCTTCTCACAAATC
>CBVK0103689869.1:0-12910 GCA_900067695.1 Picea abies
CAAACATTGAATCCCTACAGGATTGTTGCTAGTATTACAACCCAACTTTTCCAAATAGGAAACTTAGAAACTCTCAAAATCTCAGATATACATCTTGAGATATATTCAGTGGCAGTGAATTCTTGAGGGAAAACCATGAGGGAACTCATACCTGTAGGATTAACGCCACCCACAAAAATCGATTTTTGAACAGGGTCATTTACATCGTTTTGGTTTGGACCCAAAAACAAAAGAAAACATGTAAATGTTAGAACATGTTCTTTCTACTAAGTAAAACCCAAAGAAGAAACTGAGGATTTAAAATTATGTGAACAACCAACATTTGTTTAATCACTTACCAAGATGAAGATGCAGTCAGGTATACTGCATTATCCGAGAATGCGCATACCTTTAGCTTAAAAACTTGACCTATAAACACACGATTCAATGCTAGCTTACGAAAACATTTTAAATAGAAAGGGTAATGTTTAGCAATATGAATATACTTACACTAGGAGGAATGTTTGGTATTCCTTGGAGGAAATCCATTCCCAAGATGGAAAAATCCTCAAAGATAATGAACAACTCCATAAAAAAACAAATTTCCACAGAAGAAATATGTGCGTAGCACAAACTCATAGAGAAATGATTCACACAGAGCAAGTCTAAGGGATGGCACATTGCACAGAGTAAGCCTACATGAAGGCTCCTCACGTTGTATAATCCATCACATAGTAAGAACACATCTATTTTCATCAAATAACTCATTAAACACAACAAGAGTAAACCAGACGTAAGGAATGACTTTCCTTAGGGTTTGGACAAACCTCGTAAGAATCCCAATTGTCGTTACAACCAAGATAGGATCATGTTGTAATTCTTCTCGTTTAAAAATCAACAAGACTTCACCTAATGATTTCCATGTGTATCCCACTCACCTTGAAAAGGACGATGATCATACAATTGATAAAATTATTGCCGTGGGTAATTTAAATAAGTTTGCAGTGTTGATTTAATGCACAGTCATACCATATGAGTTTAAGGATTAAATTAGTGTAATTTGTATAATGAAAACAAATTTCGTATAACCTTGATTTCCTTCTATAGTATGCATGAATTTCATAAGTTGGTCTATGTTATTCCATGGTTATATATATACGTAGATAATGCTATTTGAAGGACTTAGGAATATAATGCTAGTAATTTAAATGATAAGATTTCTATGTAATTTTAAAACAAATATGCATATATATTGTAAAGTAAAGGACTTATGTTGAAAGTTTTGAAAAGGTGTTGTAATATTATCAAGTTAGTTTTTTTTGACAAATTTTATATTTAAATCTTTAATTTCAAGAATGAATATAAGAATTTATAATGATTATAGGTTTGATCCCTAAGATCAATGAAAATAAACCTATATAAACCCTAAGACTTAGCATACAAATGTTCAAGACCTGAATTGACATTTATGATTTAAAAAACAAAATTAGGGTTTGTGACATTTGTACTTGTGTTGAGTTCTTAAAGGAGTTGTTTTCTTGATGTTCTTTGGACATATTACAAAATGGTGATGGCTTGAAACTTTTCTTTCTCTCATTGAGTTTCTCTTGTTTCTTGTTTCTCCATGCCTTTGGGTGTTCAGATCATTACTTGTATTGTTCATAGCATATTGTAACGAACCCCGCCGTTAGGACAACAAGCAACGCATAACAAGTACAATTGTTTTTTGAACGCAAGGCAAGTAATGTCAAAAAAAATCAATCATCGCAACTCAACGATGAACACAACACGCGCAAGTCACACCCATATAACATAACGACCTAGTATACTAACACATCATGCATTTTAAGAAACAAACAAACATTCAAATAGGCGAAGAATAAAAATGAATAAGATTATTGACAACATCAAGATCAACCAACACAACCAACATCAACGACACAAGTGACTAGAACCTTTACGGCGAGAAAGAAACCAATCACATTAAAACGTTACAGAACCAAGTACAAACATCAATTACAAAGAAGAAGAACACCCTCATCGAGAAGCGCATGAACCAAGACAGGTATCATATGCGCTTATCGATCAACGTACACAATGATCCTATTCAAGGAATCATGTCACCACATTGTGACAAGCATACTAGGAACCCAAGCGCAACGCAATAACTCTAAACCTTCATCCAAACATAAATTGTAGTGTTGCCCGAAACCAACTAGCATTGTCACACATTAAATGAAAACTATAATGAAATCACTCTATTCAATCAGGCCAAACAAGGCGCAAGGAAATCTACACACAAAACTGAGTTAAATTGCAACTATCTAGAAGTATCTTATTAACATTCTACCATCCTAGGACTATTCAAGCTTAAGCATCCAACCTCAACTACTATGAAAACTTATGATAGTACTTCCCTGCCTTCTTTTAAAATAAGACAACCCTTTAAACATCATAAGGCACTGAAGTACCTCACAATCTATTAATTACTATTTTCCCTTAATAAATTATAAATGCCATATAGCGAGGCTCTCTACTTTTTCAAAATACTACCTTTTAAACCTCATGAAGAATAAAATAACTTATAATTAATAATTACAATTTATCCGATAAGGGATTCCATGGACAACATTAATGAATTCAACATGTCCTCATTTAGTTCCCTGCTATAAAGGCAATTAAAACTAGTATAAGCGATAAACGCAATGATCACCATTAAACCATTAATCTAATGCAAAGGCAGTTTGTTAAACTATTTGAAGGAATAATTGCCATAACCATAATGGAATCATTTTAACTATTGAAAAAAGGGAAATGATTAAGCTGATGCAAAACTATTGAACTATTAAAACTGTTACTCATACTTCAACTGTTATATAACTATTATAATCACAATTAAATGGAACTATAAAGATGATGCCAAAATATTAAAACTATTATAACGGTTAATCATAATTTAAATGTTATCTAACTGTTATGATCCCTATTAAAATGAAACTATTAAAACTGAAGAAAAACAATTAAAGCGATCAATTTTTAATCTCAATTAACTGTTATCTAACTGTTATAGTCACCTATTAAAATGAAACATTTAAAACTGAAGAAAAACAATTAAAGAGATCAACTGTTAATCGCAATTAATTGTTATCTAATTGTTATAATCACAATGATAATGGGTACCATAGTTGTTTTAATCACGGCTTTAAACAACGTTCTTCATCAATGATAATCTGTTGTGTACACAATTGTTTAAATCGTTTCATACACTCGCTGTCATTATTACCTCCTACTGAAATCGCTACCACTAAATCACCAAAGTCATCATTGTTATTTACGGTTATAAATATATGAATATTTAATTGTTTCCTGCCATTTCTCTGTCATAACACAACAATATCAAATTTAGCTAACATCGTAATCACCGCCGAAATTTCCACTACAATTCATTAGTGCCTTCACCCTGACATGTTTTCCACAATGAATACGAATCCCCAGCCCGTGATCTAGTTGTCAACTCGGTGAAAATGTTGGGTCACTGCCCCAACAAAGCTAAGGCTCAGTCGCTACAGGTGAGGGCGAGGAAGGCGTGGAAAGGGTACGCAGGCCAGGAGACGCTACAGGAGAGGATAACACGCTTGTTGGGTGAGCTTAAGCTATTTAGAAGCTGGAAAAAAAATAAATCCATCATGTGGGCTGGACCAAGGAAAGAAGACCTATAGGGAAATTTAAGAAGCTAAATTAAGTATGCAAAGGTAGCCTGTATATCCGAAACACAAGCGTGAGAGCCTAAGTATTAAATTCTTGGAACTACTGGGCGCGTATAGCTAGATGCTCTCTCTAGAGCCCATCTGACAAAAAGTGAGGAATTCGGTAAAAAAAAATCAGTATTAGGTTTATTCCTCCATAGTTTCATCTCCAACCTTCAGTAATAACATGATCTAGATGATATCACAGGCTATGAGATATTAAATTGGGAATAAGATCCAGTACGAGCGATGGGAAGTAAGGGCCATCACAGTTGGTAAGTAAAGTCCAGTGCTAAGGTCAGAAATCAGAGTGGTGTCCATATAGAGAGAGTACGGGGGATCCACTGGTCAAGATCTTGTCACACATGGACAATTATTCCAGGGCACAGGGTATTGCAATAGGTGATTGAACTGAAGGCGGTCGGATGGAATCTTTATTGCGGACGGGAACATGATAACGCTTGTAATGAAATATGTGTTTCTCATCATGCAATAAAAACGTGGAAATGCACCATTAGCATTCTTAGTAGTCTTAGTTAAAGTTGATAGAGAAATAATAGTGGTGGAAATAGTCTAGATCAAGCAATATCAATGTTTAAGTAGAGGACTGTGATTACTGTAGAATCATTCAAGAGCCAGACAGGGAGTACTCAAAGCGCATGCAATCCTCTCAGATAATACATTGGCTTGTTTAATGACAGAAGTCGTGACGTATAATCCGTTGAAAGGCCATGGAAAAGGGGATCTTAATCACAGATAATGACCAATTTACACAGTGAAAGGATGGATGTTTAGAGGCCACTAAAGGCTAACATAACGTAGCTTGCAACACTGGGAGAATATTTATTACTAGGCCACTCTTGCGAATGGGGAGAAAATAATAAATAAATAAAAATAAAGAAACAAAAAGGTGACTTCATCTACACCCCAATAACTTTGTGAAAAAGAGACCCAACTATTTATGCATAAGAGAAGGACATAAGATCATGCGCATAAATTTTTAACTAAATTACCATTAAACACAGGAAAATTTTAACTAATTTACCAATGAAATTTACACCTACATATCGTATCTGAAGGCGAATAAACTGAGGTCATTGTCTCACACTTGTGCTCTATCCAACTCCTACTTTCCAGTCGTTGATACCTCACCGATACCTCCCATCCAACGCTAGGGGTACTCTTCTTCCCCCTGAGCCCCCCCGAGCTGCAAAGGGACCACACACACAATACCAGAGAATGCTAGCTCCCAGCTCACCTCGCAAGGTTGAGCTACCACACGTTATCCAAGCTGGGTATCCCAACGCCCACAACAAAAATTCAGTCAAGATAAAATTCTGGTAGTGTAACCTTACGCATACCAGATGTGATCCATACTCATGCTCTGCCATCCTTTTTATAGATTTTTCTTAGTGATTAGTTTCCCAAACCCTCTTTAGATTCTTTTTATCAAATTTAATTAGGATAACCCTTCCCCGTACATATGTCACCTGATCCCTTAGTTGCACTGGAAAAAAAATTAATTAATTAATTAAATTTGCCTATTTCCCTCACCCACCTAAAAGTGTTCCTAAAAACGCTCCTCGATGTCCCTTTATTCCCTTACATTTCTTAAATGACTGACGCATTTCTTAAAACCTAGTTGAGTTCACAGTTAGAAGGTTCCAAAGAATAGACTCCCTACTATGTTAGACATTCCCATTTTTCTTAAGTTTTCCCTTTTCTTCTTAGTTTAGATTTAGCAAGTTTAGATATAAACAACAATTTACCCTTTTAGATATAAACAACAATTTACCCTTTTAATAAATTAATCCTCCATTAAAATTTTAATTTAATTATTAATGTTTAAATTTTATTTACCGCCTTCTTGTTACATGTCTATTTAGTGTTTTTTGGTTCATAGGTTCTGCTTAGACCTAGGTTTTAAATTCACTAGGCTTGGCGACAGTTCTTAAGGGAAAAATTGTTATTAAACTTTACTCATAACATCATTCATTTTAAGGTTGAACAAGTCCTAAGGAGGCATATTTTTCTAGGTACTAGGTTTATTAACTTACCTTAGTTAAAATCATGACGTTCCCTTCAGGATGCACTATGTGCTCCAAGGGTGCCACTCGCCTGCATTCATTTTTTATTTATGCGACGTTCCCTTCAAGACGCACTATGTGCTCCAAGGGTGCCACTCGCCTCTTGAATGAATTTAGTAAACGTCAAACCCCTGGAGTCAATACTTTGTCAGGTGACCTTGTGGGAGGCTAAGGGCCTCTAAGGAATAATGACCCTACCTTATTGTGTACCCCTTAGAATCATCGTGAGCGACTGTCACAATCTGCCCTCACATAATCATGGGTCTTCTCAAACTAGGTAATCGTTAACCTACAGTTCGAGCCACGGCGGGAATGATAGTAGGTTGCGGCAAGGATTCTGCCACACCTCTCCCTCAATGTCTCTAGCTGTCGTGTGTCACCCCTTTACTCTAAATGCGATTCTGTTCGGAAATCTATCGTCAGCCTGCATCCATCAATGAAACGTGTCAGCGATAAAAATCAACATCATAATATCTAGTCATATGTCACACCTATAATATCAAAAAATTTCAACCATAGCAGTCCACTCCCTGACTCGATCCAGAGTCCAAGGAGATCCCTTGATGCCATTGGCATCCTCTAATGTCCAGAGTCTTGCACACTCGGGAAAACCAGTGAATAGCACGTGTCGATATAAATATAACAAGACAACACATCATCATATCCTCATCATCTCATAATCATAATCAAAACAGTCAATATATAATGAATCAGATCACTTTCATTCAAGTGTCCTCAAAGAATAATTCCAATCCGGTGTGCGCAAGAGTAGGATGTTACATACACCCCCTCTTGTTTTAAACTTTGTCCCGAAGTTTCATAGTATATAAGTGCCAAAATGAATATCTCATAATGTCTATATGTCTAGCTATCAAACAAAAATGGAAATTGTTGACACATATCATATGTGTCATCCCAGGTCATCGAGTGCGGACTATAGTTGTCCCACTGGACCTTGACCTGATATATCGTTCGACGACGTAATTGTTGAATGCGATGGTACAAAATGTGGATTGGCTCCACCGTGAACACACCCTCGTCCGATATCTTCAAGGAACTCATGTCAATAACATGTGTAGGATCACTAACATAATGTCTCCGAATAGATACGTGAAAAACATCGTGTACATGCCTCAAATAATCAGGCAAGGCTAGTTGATAGGCCACATGCCCCTTCCTTTCCAAAATCTCGAAGGGTTCCATGAACCAAGGAGAGAGTTTAGCACCCTTTCCAAACTTGATCAAACTCTTGTGCGGTTTCACCCGTAAGAATACTCGATCACCAACTTCATAAATACGGTCAACACGATGTGCATCAGCATAACTCTTCTACCGATTATGCGCTTCCTTGATTCTTTGTCTTATTGTTTTCATTTGATCTTTCATTTCTTGGATCGCTTCTGGCCCCACTAGGACCCTATCCTCGAGCTGATCCTAACTCAAAGGAGTCTGACATGGTCGCTCGTAAAGAAACTCGAATGGCACCATCTTAATGGTGCTTTGATAACTATTGTTATATGCAAATTCTATAAATAGAAATAATTCTTCCCAATGCTTATGTTGGTTCATTACGTACATACGCAACATATCCTCCAATATTTGGTTTATTCGTTCGGTCTGCCTGTCTTTCTTCGGGTGATACGCGGCACTAAAATTAAGTTGGGTTCCCAAGGCATCTTGGAAATTAGTCCAAAATCGACCTATAAACACTGATCCTCTATCAGATATAATATTCTTAGGCACGCCATTTAGCCTCAAAATCTCGTTGATGAAATCTCTAGCTATGTCGGGTGCCTGTTACGTTGCATGCACAATGATAAAATGAGCACTCTTCGTCAGAGTGTTGACTACCACAAAAATTGAGTCGTGTCTCCTTTTCGTCAGCAGCAATCCAACAATGAAATCCATCGAAATGACCTCCCGTTTTGACTCCGGTATAGCATGTGTTTGTAGTAATCCTGTCAAATGTCTATGTTTAGCCTTCACTTGCTAACATTCTAGACATCTTTCCATGTAGTTGACTATGCCCGCCTTCATTCCCTTCCAGAAAAATAATGGTTTAAGGTCTTCCCTCATCTTCGTGACTCATGGATGAGCCATGTACACTGCTCTATGAGCCTCGTTTAGGATAAAACTCCTCAACTCTTCGTTGGGAGGTACGTAAATCCATTTGTAAAATCTCAATAATCTGTTGTCGTCCATAGTAAATCCCTCAAATTTTTGTAACATCGTTGTGTTTTGTTCAATAAAAGACTTGACTTCTTTGTACCAGTCATCGTTGCTCTTTAAAGTTATAATATTTTCATATAGATTCATCTGAAGAGGCATCACCAAAAATATGTGTGGTCTCTAACTCAACGCATCAACCACTCTGTTCACTGTTCCTTTTATGTAAATAATCTTGAAATTGTACTCGCTAAGCAATTCCGACCAACGCCTTTGTCGCGTGTTCAAGTTGCTTTGCGTAAAAATGTGTTGTAAACCACAGTGGTCTGTTTTTAGTTCAAATTTTCATCCAATAAGGTAGTGTCTCCATACTCTCAAGGCATACACAATGGCTAACAACTCTGAATCATGCATCACATAGTTCTCCTCATGCCTTCTTAACTTTCTCGAGATGTAAGCGATCACTCGACCGTCTTGCATCAACACTGCACCTAAGACTTCCTTGGATGCTTCAGTGCATACCAAGAAGTCCTCATCCATGTCAAGGACCTTTAGTATCAGTGTTGTCATCAACAACTCCTTGAGTCTCCGAAATTCTTCCGTGCATTTCTCAGTTCAAACAAACTTCTTGTTCTTCTTCTGCAATTCCGTAATCAGATTTTCTATCTTCAAAAAACCTTCAACGAACTGTCAATATTATTCTGCTAAACCCATGAAGCTACACACTTCTGGGACATTCGTCGGCCCAGTCCATTCCATAATAGCCTCGACCTTTGTTGGATCCACAATGATACCTTCATCAGAGATGACATGCCCTAAGTAATGAATCTTAGATTGATAAAATGAGCATTTCGACAGATTCCCAAACAATTTTTTCTCTCATAGACACTATAGTACCAGGAACAAGTGTTCGTCATGCTCCTCCATCGTCTAAGAATATATCAAAATATCATCAATGAATACTTGGACGAACTTGTCCAAGTATTACTGCCTTTACCTTAATCTTTTTTAGCATTGCACCAGAGATGAAACTCTCGATAGCACCAAGATCTATCAAATACTAAGGGTCTAGTCAGCGATGGTACCTGACATCTCGAGCACAGTCGACTGGTGCTCTTCCTAGCGGTTATTCACCGCTACATGAATCCAATGGACCTTGCCCAAATCTCCCACGGTAGTGGGTCCGACTGATCCAGATGCTCTGGTCCTCTCAACTGGGCAGTGACGCTGGTAATGTGGCTCTCCACATGTACAACACCCTTTCTTTGGTCTAGTACTACTGGTACCTGAAGTAGAAGCTGACAGCCCACCGGCCTGAAACCCTAATATGTTCTGCTAAACATGCCTAAACTGTTGTTGGTGTGGTCGACGTTGCTACTGGTGTTGTGGTCCTCTGTAAGGAGTCCGCTGCTGAGGCACAGATCACCATGGTGTGGTGTATGTGGATACTCTTAGAGTGCCTCGATATCCTGGTGAATGTCTAGCTGGTGTCTGATGTTGTTGCTTATCAGATGACGCCTGTCCCGCTGGTCTCTCTAAAGTCCTCCTCGGACCCCCACTGATAATATCCTCCTCTACTATGAGGTCCTTCTGAACAACATCGTGCAAGGTTTGAGGCATCAGAATCCTCACTTTTGTATGAATGTTGACATTAAGGCCAAACACGAACTTGTTGACCTTAAGATTCTCGGTATTCAGGTGAGGAGCATACTGAAGCATATCCATAAAACAGGCCTCATACTCAGGCACCGTAGGACTTCCCTGTCGCAAAGCATTGAACTTGTTGAGCTGACGCTCAATGAATTCCTCAAATAGGTACCTCTCCCAAAACCGTTCCTCGAACAATTTCCATGACACGTCTTCGACGACCATGTTCAATTCCGTCATGAGATTCTTCCACCATAGAAGAGCGCTCCCCTTAAGTTGAAATAAATCCATGCAGACCTTCATGTGGGAGGTATAGTCACGAAGTGAAAATCACATCGCCTTATTCTCCAACCATGCCTCGGGAAATTTGACCTTCTCAAGTTCGCAGTGAACGCTACTAGTATCGGTCGAGGCGCATGGTGGACCCTCGAGAGGTGCCAACACCCTCACCTCATCTCTATCCAAATGAATTATCAAGGCCTCTGACATCCTCTCAAAGGACCTCATCAACCCAACCACATCGCCCATGGCTATTTGTTCCTACCCGACAACATGTTCATTTCCCTGGGGGTTAGACCCCTCCGGCATGGATACTACTAGGGGCGTCGTGGCTCCTCCCCTAGAACCTCATCATCTACCTCTGCGGCATCCTCTAACCATGATTACCTGCATGAATACAAATCAATTTAATTAGCAACATTTATATAATCAATTACCTGCATGAATACAAATCAATTTAATTAGCAACATTTATATAATCATGTATCTAATCAATGGAAGTCGTAGTGATTCCAAGTCACGGGTCGAACTGGCTTTGATACCATATGTAACGAACCTCGTCATTAGGAAAACAAGAAATGCATAACAAGTACAATGTTTTTTTGAACGCAAGGCAAGTAATGTCAAAAACACTCAATCATCGCAACTCGATGACGAACACAACATGCGCAATTCACGCCCATACAACATAACGACCTAGTATACTAGAACATCATGCAACTTAAGAAACAAATGAACATTCAATCAGGCGAAAAATAAAAATGACTAAGCTTACTGACAACATCAAGATCAACCAACATCAACGACACAAGTCACTAGAACCTTTACGGAGAGCAAGAAACCAATCACATTAAAACATTACAGAACCAAGTACAAACATCAATTACAAAGATCAACAACAACCTCATCGAGAAGCGCATGACCCAATCCAGGTATCATATTCTCTTATTGATCAACATGCACAATGATCCTATTCAAGAAATCATGTCGCTACATTGCGACAAGTGTAATAGGAACCCAAGCGCAACGCAACAACTCTAAACCTTCATCCAAACATAAATTCCAGTGTTTCCCGAAACCAACTAGCACTGTCACACATTAAACAAAAACTATAATGAAATCACTCTATTCAATCAAGCCAAACAAGGCGCAAGGAAATATACGCACAAAACAGAGTTAAATTACAACTATCTAGAAGTATATTATTATCATTTTACCATCCTAGAACTATTCAAGCTCAAGCATCCAACCTCAGCTACTATGAAAACTTATGATAGTACTTCCCTGCCTTATTTTAAAATAAGAAAACCCTTTAAACATCATAAGGCACTGAAGTACCTCGCAATCTATTAATTATTATTTTCCATTAATAAATTATAAATGCCATATAGCCAGGTTCTCTACTTTTTCAAAATACTACCTTTTAAACCTCATGAAGAATAAAACAACTTATAATTAATAATTACAATTTATCCGATAAGGGATTCCATGGACAACATTAATAAATTCAACATGTCCTCATTTAGTTCCCTATTGTAAAGGCAATTAAAACTAGTATAAGCGATAAACGCAATGATCACCATTAAACCATTAATCTAATGCAAAGGAAGTTTGTTAAATATTTGAAGGAATAATTGCCATAACCATAATGGAATCATTTTAAATGTTGTAAAAAGGGAAATGATTAAGATGATGCAAAACTATTGATATATTAAAATTGTTACTCATACTTCAACTGTTATATAACTATTATAATCACAATTAAATGAAACTATTAAACATGATGCCAAACTATTATAACTATTATAACGGTTAATCATAATTTAATTGTTATCTAACTGTTATGATCCCTATTAAAATGAAATTATTAATACTGAAGAAAAACAATTAAAGCGATCAACTGTTAATCACAATTAATTGTTATCTAACTGTTATAGTCACCTATTAAAATGAAACATTTAAAACTTATGTTATCTAACTGTTATAGTCACCTATTAAAATGAAACATTTAAAACTTAAGCAAAACAATTAAAGCGATCAACTGTTAATCACAATTAACTGTTATCTAATTGTTATAATCACAATGATAATGGGTACCATATTTTTTTTAATCACAGCTATAAACAACGTCCGTCATCAATGATAGTCTATTGTGTACACAATTGTTTAAATCATTCCATAATCGTTAAATTGTTTAAATCGTTCCATACAGCTATAAACAACGTCCATCATCAATGCATTTTCAACTCCTGTAACTCCGGGGTCGACATCCGATAAGGTGTTCTTTCTATCGGTTCAGTTCCCGGTTTTAGGTCGATGGTAAATTCCAATTCCCTCTCAGGCGGAAACCCTGGTAACTCCTTTGGGAAGACATCTGCAAAATATCATACTAACGGAAGGTTTTCCAGTCCTTCCGCCCATGCCTTTTTCGTTTAACACAAGAATCGCATATAGTTGGTGTCCCTTGTGCATGCTCTTTCATAGTTGTAGGGGGGATATGAACCTTAGGGAACCTCCCTGGTTCCTACCTACAATCACATGTCTTTGGCCCTCATCATCGACCAAGCTCAATCATTTCGTATTACAGTTGAGTATCACCTCATGCGATTCCAACTAGTCCATACCGATCATGACATCATAAGACCCTAAAATCGTGACGTACATGTTGGCCCTAGTGAAAAACTCTCCCAGGTTAATGCTACATCCTGTAACCTTCCATCCAACCTTCTATTTGGCTCCCGAAGAAATTTCTACAAAGCTAAACTCATCCTGTTCGACTTCCTTTACCTTAATTCTTCTTAGGGTTGCACCAGAAATAAAATCTCTGTAGCACCTGGATCTATCAAAATACTAAGGGTTTGGTCAACGACGATACCCAGCATCTTGAGCACAATCGACTGGTGCTCTTCCTGGCAGTTATTCACCGCTTCATGAATCCGATGGACCTTGCCCAAATCTCCCACGGTAGTGGGTCCGACTGATCCAGATGCTCTGGTCCTCTCAACT
>CBVK0103689948.1:0-11373 GCA_900067695.1 Picea abies
GTTTAAGCACGGTGACAACTGATTCACCCCCCCCTCTCAGTTGTTCAACATGGTTGACAAACCATGCACGAGAAAGAGTTTCCTATAGAACTAGCAGAGACAGCGACTAGCGACCCATGTATTCTAGTGGATGGATACCCCTTTATATGGACTTCAACAAATATTGTTTATGTTTGTAGGTACAAGATGAAGAAGACTGAATATGGAAACAAGACCAGAGAATATTAAATATGATAATGGCCTAATGGGATCACACGTATTGGCTAATGGGGGAGTATGATGAAATAATTCCTACTTGAGATCGTAAATAATTAATAAATTAAATGATGACTTTGTAATGAGGTAGACTAATTCTATAATTCTATGTGAGTGTGAGAAATGAGGAGAAATGAGAGGAGTTAGGGATGGAGATCTCTTGAGAGATTCATGGAGATGAGTTTAGGGATTCATGGAAGTATTGTGGAGGAAGTTGTGGAGATAGTTATGGAGCTTATTTGAACCAACCATCTAATTATGTAATGGTTGTTATGGTCACCTATTGTTATAAAAGGGACCATTTGTACACTAAAAGGAGAGACAAGAATGGTTGATTAATAAGATATCTTGTAAGGGGGATTATGAATGAATTCTTGGTGTCCCTTGCTTTGTTTTAAGTTTACATCATGTAGTCTATACATAGGTGAGTGTATATGCAGTTGGTGGTTGTATCACTAGTAGACGTATAACCCATCTCAATGAGTCTGACTTGGAGGAATAATAGAAGTGATGAGAAGGAAATTTTCAAGAATCTAGATCATTTTCTAATTTTAAAGGTTCTTCTTCAAAATTTTGATAAATATAGGACATGGATTGGTCAAAATAGTATCTCAGACCATAACCCTATTTTCCTTGAGTTGGCATTAAATGATCCTAAATCAGCAACCCATTCAAATTTAATTTAGGTTGGCTTGGGAAGGGCAATTTTAAATCTATGGTTTATGCTAATTGGAATCCTTGTGATGCAAACCTAAGGTCTCAACTAGTGAATATTTGGAAACTTCCTTAAAGTTAGTCAAATAAAAAGTCTTGATATGGAGGAATGACAGGGAACGAAAGAGTGAAACAATTATAAGGAAGACAGAGAAAGATCTTAGAGTAGAAAGATCTTAGAGTTTTGTTTGAAAATAATTAATAGTGGTATTTTCAATGAGGTTGAGCTTAAGGAAGTTAAGGAACTAGAATTAAGGAAAATAAAGTGGCTAGCTAGATTAAAGAGTCAGGCTACCTGGATAGAATTGGGAGATGAAAATACAAAAAAAAAAATCACAAATTTTCCAGTAATAGAAAAAGTGTAAACACCAATTGGGATATGAAAAATGACTTGGGGGAGACTACGAGGAACTTTAAGGACCTAGTAGCATTGGGTGTTCAACATTTTGACTATTTTTATAAAGAACCTGAAGGATTCAACATTGATGAGATTGTTAATATTGCACTATATTTCCTAGGTTAACATTATGATGATGATAGTTAGAGGATGTATCAACAAGTTTCCAAATATGAACTCTTAATAGTGATGTCTCCAGATGACTTGTTGATCAAATTTTCCACTAGTTGTTTTTACTCCTAAGTGATGATTTGTTGCAGGTAGTGGAGGGAGTTAGATGGATAGGGAAAGTTTTCCCCTCCCTTAGCATAACATTATTAGCATGTATTCCCAAGGTGGATAAACCAAAATCATTTGATGAGTTTTTCCTATTAATATTACTTTGCAATTGTGTGTACAAAATTATCTCAAAGGCTTTGGTTGTTCAAATGAAGAAATTTCTATCAAATATTATTTCTCTAGAGTGGTTTGGTTTTCATGAAGGGAGACAAATCCACAAGGCAATTGGTTCAACACATGAGGGTCTACATTCAATCAAAGTAAAAAAATCCCAACTATGATACTCAAACTAGAATTGTCAAAGTCATATGATAAAACATTTTGATTGTATTTGAGGTTACTTCTTATTCACATTGGTTTTAAATTTCCTATTTTCAGCTCGATAATGGGATGTATTAGTTATGTGTATTATGTGATACTAATAAATGGTGCAACTTCACCTTTATTTAAACCTTCCATAGGATTAAGACAAGGTCTCCCCTTATATGCATGTTTGTTCTTGTTAGTTGTTGAAGGGTAAATGAGTCGGCTCATTTTGGAAGGAAGGAGGACTTGAACTATTTGAGGGATTAGAATTGGTGGAATTGAGTTTCTTACTCACATTCTATTTTTGGATGATGTCTTATTATTCTCCAACGAGTTTGTGACTAAGGGTAGACACTTATAGGAGATCTTGAAACTATATTTTAAACTCACTAGCATGGAAATAAATGTACTAAAATCTGCATCATTTTTTCAGGGTTAGTGAAGTAAAAGTGAATCATTTGAGTCAAATGTTCCCATTTCGAACTATTGGAACCCAATTTTTGGGTAAATATCATGCATGCACATAAATGAAGTTGTTCGCACTCAAGAAAATGTGTGATGATTGACAAGAAGTGTGTGTCAGATCAAGTTTTGTTAATGCGCACCAAGTCCAGTTCTGCCAATGCGTGTTAGTCCAAGTTTTGGGATGCATGCTAGAAATCAAGAAGACACACATTGGAATCCAGAAAAGAATATTTAGGAAATATCCTCGAATGATTAATGCCAACAACACAAGGGAACATGGAGAAAACAAAAGATAAGATGGCAAGGTATTTAAGATTTCTCTGATTCTGGAAAGGCTACATGGAATGATGGAAAGTAAAAAAAGCGTGCAAGATTGTTAGCCATTAGAGTGAGTGGATTAGAACTGAAAGAGATAGAGCACCAGAGATGAGAAGGATATAAAGGAAGCAAGGATGACAAAGAAAGGGTTGATTCATTGGGTTACTGCTAGTTGTTCATTGTTCAAGATCTCATTCTAAACCTTTGTAGTATTGTAATGTCTTTGGATGTAGGTTTGAGTCTTTCGTATGTTAAAGGCATGAAAGGATGCACATGGTGCAATGTATTGTAAATTTTGGGAATTATGTGAGAGAATATGAGACCCTGTTGTTGTCGATATATGATTTGCTTAATGTATTCATGTGACTAATGGAATGAGGATGATAATAAAGTTGTATTGATTTTGAACTTATGATGTGTCAATTATGTGTCTGAATGAATGTGTTTCTTCCATTATGTTTTATCATTGTTTAAGTAACTTGCAATGCATCATATGAATGTCAACCTAGATGGATCTCTATGTGTTTATCCCTTCATCCCTGACACAAGACCAGATGGTCTTTGTGATCCTCATAGTGTCTTGGGTGAGACCTTATTCAACCTTGGTTGAGGATTGATATGTCGATGCTTTGGGGTTTTTGTTGGTCAACTCTAGACGAACCCCAGGTCTTAACCCCCCAACATTAAGAAGGATGCACACAAGCTTGAAATGACCCAACAAATGGTTCTGTTGTCGGGCCCTAAAATTTGTGTATTGAATAATGAAGGTAAGAAATGAGATGGTATCCATATCGAGAGGAAATTCAGTAGTAGTTAATTGCAAAGGAACATCAATTTGAAGGGTGGGAAACTCATGGTCTGAGATTCAATGTGAAGCGATGGAAGGATAAGCATATTTACACTGATATGCATGAGACTTTCTTTGTTGAATTTCCCTATTTGTTGTATGAATGGATGAAAAGGTAGAATGCCACTAATACTGCTTTGAGGCCACTAGAGTTGATAGTTTGGGATCAAGACACGATCAATAGGATGAAGGAAGTATATAACAAGTGGGATCGAGCTATTGATTTTTTTTTTCTCGAGTGAAGGTGGGATATATAATGGAATTTTTTGTGGATTACCTTGATTCTTTCAGTGAGGCTAAAAGAAATTTCACAGAAGGTCCTAGGAAAATACTGCCAGAAGAAATCCCACTATGGATAAAGATGTTGTTTGTGGAGAAAGGGTTGATACATATGGATCCCAACAGGATGGCTGAGTAGACTCCCCTAGTGTTGGGGGGCTGAAAAGACAGGGGGGAAATGAGGAAGGAGTTGGATCCATTGAGGAGGATCTAGAAATTGTTGAGATGAGGTGATGAAAGGGATGGACCCAGAGGAGAAAAGGAGAGAAAGAGTTGAGAGGTATACAAGAAGAGTTGAGTTAAGAAGGAGAGTGGAAATAAGAGGTGAAAATAAGATAACAAGGGGAAAGCGAAAAGGGGTTAGGCCCAGAATGAAGAGAAAGGAGACCATGCCAAGACGATGTGTGGAAGAGTGTGATGTGCCATAGAGGAGCACAAACAAAGATAGGCCCACAAAGAGGTGTGGAATTGAGAGTAGAGTGTCCATTAGGGATATTAGTAGTAGTAGTCATAGGGGCCTAGGATACGAAGTCCAAACCCCTTGGATATTGTGGAGTGTTTCAACTTCAGAGGAAGATGAGGTGCAAGAGAAGGAGAGGAAGATGGAGGATCCCCTAGTGGTGGGGGAGAAGAGTTAGCAATAGTAGATGATCTTGTGCAATTGTAGGTAGGAAACTATATGGGTCACCTAGAAGGAATATCAGATAGTGAGGTGATTGGAATAGGAGAAAGAATAGAAGGAGATATAAGAGAAGAGAAACGTGAATAAGAGGGAAAATTCAGTGCTACTTCACCAAGAAGAGTATTGGTATTGAGTCCCCAACAACCAACAGTCAGATTGAAGTAAATAGTTCGATATTGAGGATGGTGAATCAAGATATTACCCTGAGGTTACTTGTGTTCTATGGAATGGGTAGAGATGGTGCATAATAACATTGGTTCATGTTTGAAGAGATATGGTCTATGAAGAGGATCACAGATGAGGTAATGAAGATTGTGCAGTTGGAAACCACGTTCATGGATATAGCCTTGACTTGGTACATGAAGTACAATGCCACTGCCCTAGTGGGATAGATAAGGTCCCTGATAGAGATAAAGAGAGATCTACTTAAGGAATTTCAAAATCCCAAGTCAGAGTCACGATGTATTAAAAAAATAAAGGAGAATAAGCATAAACAAGGAGAAACCATGTGGGATTATGACCAATGGTTCAATATTTTGTTGGATAGATTGATGTTCCAAATCCAGGACGTACAACATAAAGAATGGTTTATTGCAGGGTTACTCCCCCATATCAGAGTCCCACTCACCCAACAAAAGGTGACGAATCAAGCATAGGCAGTGGATATTGTGATGTGCTTGGAGGCTACACCCGGGGACTAAAAACATCAAAAATATTGGCATAGGTGTAGTCGCAATTGGCCTATATGACGATGCAATTACAAGATATGGAGAATAAAAAAATTCATGCACGAGCACGTATGGTGTACCACGTGATGGTCTGAGGTGAATCATAGAGATGAGTGCCCTGTACTTGGAAACTATGTGGCGACGTGAGTGTCGAGTCCATTTCCTACTAGGTCTCAAAAAAAATGTTGCAATATTTGAAAACAATGGGGACATGTACCACCCCACTGCCCAATATTGGAGAAATATCAGAAGACATCTCATACCCCATTCTGTGAGTTCTATAAATCTGTGGGACATGATGTCAACAACTATCAGTCACTCCAGATGATGCAAAACCACACCCATGTTGTATTTTGGGTTCAAGAAGAACAAAAGGATGGTAATTGTGGTGGGGTTGAGAGAGGTGGCTATTAATGAGTTCCTAGAGGAGAATGTGGATGTGATCGTGACATAGGATATGGAGGAGGGGGAGGCAGACTCCCCACTTGCTTTAATTGTGGAGAAATCGTCCATGTGTTGATGTTTTTTACCAAACTGCATGCTCTTTGTGGGTGCTATTACAGCCTTGATCATGTCAGATAAGAGTATCCCAACTTATTGAAGAAGTGGGAAGAAAATAAGGCACATTGCAACATGGTGCATGCGGAGCCATGCGGAAATAAGAAGAAGGATGAGTAGGTTGATGTTCGGGTGATAAACCGAGGTGGAGAGAAGATAGGAATGGAATTATATAATGGTGAAAGATCAAGTCAAAGGTCAAAGGGGGAAATTAGAAGGGTCGTGCATCCCCCTCCTAAATTTGATGCTACTTAGTAGAAGTCGTTCCTGCGCAATGCACAAAGGGACCTTGAAGAAGAAAGAGTGTGAGAAGAGTTACAATGTGTGACTCAAAGGTCACTTGAGGAGCCTCGAATTCGTGAAGAATTCCAACGCACAACATAGAGGTTTTTGGAAGAGTCTAATGCCCATGAATAATTACAGCCTGTGACGTAGAGGTATTTGGAGGAAGCTCATGTGCGCGAAGAAATGCAACACGTGACACAGAGGTCATTAGAAGAAGCATGTAGACAATAAGAGTTGTGACACACTGAGAAAAGAGCGATTAAGGAACATCTCCTTGAGGAGTTGAAGCATACAGTGTTGGAAGAAGCATTTCATGACTTGGGTCACAAAACAGAGACTGAAGATCAAGTACATACCTTATTACATTGTTTTTTGATATTGCTAAATGATCATGATGTTGTGAGAAAGTTGACATAGATGTTAGATGTTTGTATGGGGGAACAAGGGATAGAGAAAACTATATCAACCCCCCCATCAGAAACGGATCTATATCAAGTCAGTAAGTAGAAGCGCACAAGCATATAATTCAAAATTATAGTTGAACTTGGGAGTTATGAAATGGATTGAGTCATGTTGGATCTGGGTTATGAAGTGAACTTTTGTCGAAGAAGTCTTGGGAGTTGATGGGTAAACCAAATTTGGTCTAGTCTCCCATCCAGATATGGTTGGAAAACCAATATAGTATCTAACCTACATTTCAACTGGAGCAAGTGGAGGTGAATATAGAAGGGTTGAAGACAAAGGTTGACTTTGAAGTCATAGAGATTGTGGATGATTCTGATCCATACCCTGCATTTCTTAGCATTGATTGGGAATTCGACAACAATGCAATGTTGAATTTGAAGAAGAGACAAACATCATTTGAGATGGACACCTTGTGCATGAACGAACCTCTAGATCCTAGTGAAGGGGAAATATACAATGAGGCGATGGATGAGGATGCACGAATCTTTGTTATTGAGAACATATACAAGATCATTGGTCGCAAGGAAGATTATATAAATATCATCATTGATTGAGAGATGATTTGGAAAAGCGTGAAGTTCTATGATACTGATTCAAAATATTCCATGGAGAGGTGGGAGCAGAAACTGTATGAAGTTTCAACAAGGAGATGTGTGCATATCACTGTTGAATTGCATGATAAAGAATTTGGATCATATCAATACGATGGGTCAAATTTGGTGGATGTGTTTGTTTCCTGGATGAAACACATTCTCGAACACCATCGGGTTTGTTCTCTTGATACCATGCTAATAGGAATACATATGCGATGGTGGGTAGTGCATCAAGACCCCTCCCATGACTGGGAAATAATGGAAGCGTCCATGCGAGAAAGATTCAGACTAGATGTAGATATTTGTTGTCGTTGGTAAATGTTTTCTTGTGAATGGTAGTGTATAGCCAAGAAATGACATCGGATACGTAACAGATATATAAAGGCCTCACATGGGATTTCTAGAAAGAATTTTGTTCCCCTGATTCCTCGGTTTCCCATGGGGCACATAAAGGAGCCACATGCATCAAGAATGGATTTCTCTGCACCATGTGTGGCATTATAATGAACATCTACTCATTCAATCCCACTTAACCCCATTAAGAAAACATACAAATCCCATAAGAATAAAGAAGTAGGGGGGATTCAATGGATGCCATTGGATCCAGAAAGGTCAATCCTGGTCTCTCAGTGTACTAAACTAACTAGATGGATATGGGTGAAAATACATTATGGCCCACCAGGGGCCACTGCAATCAATTAACAAAGGATAGACTCCCGCAAGGGTGCGCGGGAAGCATGCACGACGCCCCCAGAGAGTAATACTTCTGCATGTATGGAAATGTCATTGTCACCATCAAATTTCTACGGTCTCAATATTTTCACGAGGCAATTGGCTCAAGGATGAGCCAAGTAATAGTGGTGGGGGCTTGTTGGCACCCAAAGTTTTAGGAAAATATCACATGCATGCACAAACGAAGTTGTGCGTGCTCATTTTAGTTTTTTGCATGCTCAAGAAAATGCACGATGATTGATAAGAAGCACGTGCCAAATCAAATTTTCTTAATGTACACCAACTCTAGTTCTTTCAATGTGCATCAATCCAATTTACGGGATGCGCACCAGAAATCAAGAAGACACGCGCCAAAATCAAGAAAATAATATTTGGGAAAACTCCCCAAATGATTATTGCCAACAACATAAGAGAATGTGGAGCAAATAGAAGATGAGCTAGAAAGGTAGTTAAGACTGCCCAAATTCTAGAAAGGCTATGTGGAATGTAGGAAGGTGATAGAAGCGTGTGAGACTATTAGTCAGTAGAGAAACTAGAGAAGAACTAAAAAATATAGAGTGTCAAAGCCGAGAAAGATATAAAAGGTAGCAAGGACGACAATGAAAGGGTTGATTGATTGGGTTACTGCTAGTTTTTAATTGTTCAAGAGATCGCTCTAAGCCTTTGTAGTATTGTAAAGTCTCTAGATGTAGGTCTGAGTTTGTCATATGTTAAAGGTCTGAAAGGATGCACATGGCACGATGTATTGTAAATATGGGGAATTATCTGAGAGAATATGAGACCCTATTGTTGTTGATATATGATTTTGAACCTATAATGTGTTGATTATGTGTCTGAATGAATTTGTTTCTTCCATTATGTTTTTTCATATCTTAAGTAACATGCAATGCAACATATGAATGTCAACCCGAATGGATCTTTGTGTGTTTATTCCTTCATCCCCGACACAAGACCAGATGGTATCTATGATCCTCATAGCGTCTCAGGTGAGACCTTCTTCAGCCTTGGTTGAGGATTGATGTGTCGATGCTTTGAGGTTTTTTTTGGTCAACTATGGACAAACCCTAGGTCTTAACCCCCCACCGTTAAGAAGGATGTGTGCGAGCATGAAATGACCCAACAAGAACCTAGGAAATGCAAGTTGGGAAAAATATATTTGATTCATAATTAAGACAAATGATTATGGTAAGAATGATTGGGCCCGACTCTTGGTAAAATTTGAATGTAGAATAAAAAATTGGTCTAACAAGTGGCTCTCTCAAGGTGGCGGACTTACACTTCAATCCTTACTAGCACTCTTTGTCACATATTCCAAAATGGGTTTTAGAAAGGATTAGAAAGGCATGTTTATATTTTATATGGAGAGGGGAGAAATATAGGCTAGGACCACACTTGAAAAATTTGTAGTTTGTTGTTGGAATACTAAGAGGGAGGGTGTGAATCAATATGAGCACATTTATATCAATTTTAACCACAATATGTATTCATTAACATCATCAATAGTATATCATCAATATATCATTAGCAGTATAAATCAACAAAGCATAATAGACATCCATAGAAACATAGTACACCATAATTTACGTGGAAACCCAAATGAGAGAAAACCACATAATGTTTTTCTTATATATCAAAAGAATACATTCATTGGAAGCACCAACTTCCCAATTCTCCAGCTACAACTGGGAGCGGGATACGACCCCCTATTTACAAGCTCTAACCTGAAGGAAGATACAACTCCCTAAACTATCTGGCTCCAACCAGAAGGAGGCTACAACCCCCTGATTCTTAGGCTCCAACCTGAAGGAAGCTACAACTCCCTATGTTCTCCAAAACCAAACAGAAAGAGGCTACAACCCCCTTTCCTCACCCCATACTACCACCATGAAATATAAATGTATACCAAATTGTCACTACCACAATCACTGCCACTGTCTCTGTCACTGTCACTATAATTTTCACTGCCACATCAACCTGTCACTATATTCAACATGTCATTTTCATTGTGCCATCAACCTATAACTGATTATCAACATAAGCTATACCAAAACATGGACCATATCATCCATCAACTGTGTACCAACATATGTAGTATAACATGCATCAATCATGTACCATAAGATATTCCAAATGTAGATACCATAACATCAATGATGAGTAGATAATCATATATGAAATCATATACCATGTACAAGAGAATCAACCATGTATAAAACATGTACCATATACAAAAACATAGATCTGTACCATATCATCAATGAAATGCCTCAAAGAACCAAAGCATGTGCCTCATGCATATGCCACCATACATCAATTATATACCTCAACCATGCATCCACATCTCAAATATATGTCTCTAATGATGAACCATAGCAGTCATGTCATAACCAGATAAGATAGTATACCTCAATCAACCATGTATCCAATATTTACCTCAATCATGTGCCAAGCCAAACATACCTCAAGCATGTACCATACCAACACCAAGTATAATCATCACAACAAGCACATAAGCATACCTATACCTCTGTAGTTGACCTGATACATAATAGTGTTGATATGTAGATTTACTCTGACCTTAGGGACTTGGTACAAGCCTTTCCCCCAAATCTATATTGTCCTCATGAGACTAGGACTACCTGTCACATGGGGCCTCACATGACGAGCACTATGCAACATGTGGGGATGCCTCGCGAGACACTAGTGGTATGACCCACGGGGGTCAACCAAACTAGGGTTTCCTCAGACAATTTCTCTCTCCTATGCAACCCCAAAACTCTCACACTTCCTACTTGTCTCTACCTCATATTTCATCATTGCAAACTTTCCAAATAGATCACTAGTTCACTAGAAGATATTCAATAGAATAAGTGAGTGAATGTACTTGTGAATGACTCCTTAAGGTGTATTTACACTTTTCTAGGTAACCTCTTTCCTCAATATTAGGGGCTTCTTAATTTCTTGTTACAACCACTTTACCCTTTCACTAATTGACTTGTAACTAACTAGGGGATTCTTTAACCATTCTTTGGGGCTTCTAACTTCACAAGGACATAACTCCTCAACTGTGAGGGACCACGTGGGGTACCACCTATCACCGGAAACAACATGATGAGGACTATCCATCCATGAGTGAGTTAGCTACATTCACACCATCCTTCATGACCTTTAGGGATACTGGACTTCATCAAGGGTTGACATCAATGAAAACCAATATTTCAACAATTCCCCCCTTTGGCATTGATGGAAACATTGATGGTATGGGAACAATCATGCTCTTTCTCATGCTCCCCCTATGACCATCTCTCCCCATGTGATCAAATCTCCCCATGTATTCATGCATATGTTATATCTCTTTGTTTCCATGTGTTAGCACAAGATTGGATTATGCCTCAACGTTGCATAAGTAGCGCTACCTACTGGCGCTACCTAATATTTCACAGAGAACAAAATCTGCATTTCATTATTCA
>CBVK0103690020.1:0-13138 GCA_900067695.1 Picea abies
TCGCCCCATGAAGTTTTTCTTTGTTGTGGGTTACCAAAATCGCCTTGCAAATGTTTTTCCTTTGTTGTTGAAGATCGAATCTTCCCTCTAGCTATTCTTTTCAACTGCTGATCGACTCATTCAACCGGGCTTTCATTTGGTCGACCTGACCATCAGAGCATTCGATCGAGATATCATTTGGTCAAACCGACCATCAAATCATTTGACCAGGTTTTAATTTGGTCAACCCAACCATCAAAGAATTCGACTAGTCATCCATTGGGCTAACTTGACTAGTGGGTGGTCAATGGGTATATTACTTGGTCGACTCCACTGTTGACTAGTATATTACAAGACTTACAATTAGTTGAAGAAGATAAAAACACAATATTTAAGTTTATTCCACATAAGCATCTGTGCTGGTGAGACAAATGGGCCATAGGCCTACTGTTTATGGAATAATGATCCAATTCTAAAAGCTATCGCAACAGATTCTACTAAAAGTCTTATAGTGCCAATTTTTAAATATTTGGAAAGATGGAGTGGAAATATGACAATATGACTAAGCAAGGAAATTTAATACAAACTTTATCATTTTTGTTAAAGAAAAATCCAAATGAAGAGATATAGAAGACCATTATATATTTGAAAGGAAAGAGAAAGTGGTATGACTAACATATGGCTCATAAAATATGAGAAGAAAATTACGAGTCTCTTTCTAATTAGTGATAAACCTTTCATTCGCTGTTAAGATTCTTTTAACTATGATGAAATAAAATGACCATTATCAGTGATTTTCTAAGGGAAAAAAATTTACCAATTGGCAAATTTTTCTTATTAATTTTTCTAGGGAGCTAAATTTTGTAACAAGAATCCTTATATTGTTTCACATAATGTATTGCTAAAATGCGTTTAACATAACATATATAGAAAAATAAAAACGATAATATGAATGTAAATTCACCAAGTTTTAACATTGAAATCACTAGCAATAATGATACTATATTGGGAAAAATCTCTAACAACACTTGTACTGTGATTTTACATGAAGAGTGAAGGTAATTATTGTTGGTGATAAGTTCTATGAAAAGAGGTGGGTGTTATTTTCACTGAAAAACTTACAAAGGTTTTAATCCCATTGACTATTATTGTGGATATTTTGTCTATCTTGTTTCAATGGATTTTGGTGTTGTATGTTAAGACAGTGCCCAACAACTTACTCATTGATAGAAATAACAAGAAGAATGGCTACATAAAGTACTTAGTTAAGGAACATGAGGGTATTAATGAGCAAGATCTAGAACACCATATTGAAGGTTTGCAATGTGAATGTCATGATGGATATGTGTTTCTATATTTGATATTGAATACTACTACTAGGTCTTCATTTTGTAGATATAGAACAAAAAATGTCGGTTGGAAGGTGTCATTATATTTATACTTGATAGAGGAGCTTCCACTATTAACTACATTACAAAGTTTACATGTAGCTAGAATAAATTCACACACAACCAAGAAATAAAAATGGATTTTCTTTGTTATTTTTATACCTGAAGATTCACTATTTATTTCAATGTTACAGGTTTCTTCATATTTAGTTTTCCCTATTTTTTTATTGCCATTATATGGGATAATCTATCAATTTACCCATTTCATGTAATTATAAACAAATTAAGTTCACATCAAGAGAAATCCCAACTATGTGGCAATTCACATATATTGATTATTGCTATAAATGTCATAGTATATTCTTATATGGGAGGTGTTGAATTTTGAATCTTCATGGAATCATGATATCATAGTTAAGTTCTTCTATTATTTTATTGTTGACTTTAAATTACTCTCTTATCTTAAGTTTAATCAAATAAATTTTTATAGTATGGCATCATAGTCAATGTGTTTTGGATTTGGTAATGTTTCCTTGAAAAAATGTAACAAAACAATGAACTTTGTGATGTTACAAGAAATCCTAACAGACCAGTTCTATAGAATATGGTGGTGGAGCATGGTCATTGTAACACTACATTTTGACCTAGGCATTTAAATTTACATTATGGCCTAATTGTACTTCTTTGCTTATTATATGTGGAAAATTATTAACCATTGGTACCTTAGTTTATGGACATGCAAACCTATGTATATGTGAATATTATGAATAATTATTGTTATGTTATTAATGAGTGATGTTATGTAATTTATTTCTAGCACGTAAGTTTTAATTGAAGAATTTGGTACATGGATACTGGGATTAATAATATGTTTTAACACAATTAATACCATGATCATAATGAACTAGCCGATCTACGTGGTTCGTTGATGAGTAGGGTGGAAATCACATGTCAATTTTTTTTATGGTTATTCATGATCTTGTGTTGTAAAATAACCTATAGGTTGAATGGGCTAAGATATATCCAAAGCAATGTGATTTTAAGTGGTTGATGTCATGGATATCGAATGAGAAATGGTATGGTAAGAAGCATCCTTATGTTATTTTTATATTGGTTCAAATGAATTGCTATGATATTTGGGAAAGTGTAGGTTTTTTAGGTGGCACAACTGTTGAAGCTAGATATTCGATGACAAAGCTCCCAAAACACAGCGCCACAATATGGTCCATGATAGGTTGTTGAACCTAGTTCTATAAGGAGGGGTGGAGTCATTTCCCACTATTTGTCCTTAGAAACTTGGAGATGTGGGAGTATTGTGTTAAGTCACACTCCCCTAGACGTGTGATGGGGATTGCTAGTTTCCTACTAGGGAAGTTTGGTCAAGGTAGTTGACACTTTCACTTATGAGTTCTATTTGGAGTTAGGTCAATATAGTTGATGCTCTAGTATAGTCCAAAAAATTAAGGACATGATCTGGAAGATGGAAGTAGGTTAGGGAGGAAGGGTGTTTCGAAGTAGCTAAGAGTGATGTAGGTTTTAATCATGTAACCTTAGTTCTTGACTTATTCCATTTTCTTTTGTATTAAATTCTTAACTCAATTATGATAATCTAGGTGAATGTTTCCTTCATTTTAAACTATTGTGACTGATGAAATTATGCTATTATGTTAGTGTAAATAATTGATTAATTCATTATGAGGTTTATTGCACTATTGACTTGGTTGTGAGCATACATAAATAATGCATTAGATGTGATGGTTGTTGTCATTAGTACACACATGAGCTATGTATGCACCAATTATGCATACATATCTTGGGCATGTACGCTAGTATTATTACGATGCAATAAAATAATGATTATGGTTGTTTTTCATGGGTGAATAATGTCTTAATATATCTGATGTATTTAGAATTAATGTGATTTATGAAGTTAATTGATTTAATGAAATTAGTGTTATTATTAAATTTATTTATTTAAATTTTAATGTTATTATTAAACCGATTGAATTCCCCATCTCTCTCTCTCTCTCTCTCTCTCTCTCTCTCTCTCTCTCTCTCTCTCTCAGTTCTTTATTTGTACTTTACCTCTCTTAACTTCCTGTCACTAGGGTTTCGTGTACCTTCTTTGAGCATGTTGAATACTAAGGTTAGGGTTTTATCCCTTGGAGAGTCGGATAATATGGTATCAAACTGAAAACCTAGGCTCTACTTGCTGAAGAGAAGAAGAAAAGGAGATGTCTTTTCTTGGAGAACATGCTTGTTGACACTATCTTATTAAAGCTCTTTGTTATGAATTAGGCTTCTCCTTATTTTCCCCAGATAGTGTTTTGGAGAGCCAAGGGTTTATACTAGTTGTGGGTTAAGACTATGGTATGTATATGGAATTCATATTTATGAATATTAATGAATTTCTTGTATGTCCATTACTTGTGTAATTGGATATTTGATTTTTAGACTTTTATTTCTTCATGGTTTTGTAATTTCCAACACTTATATTTCTTGGTGATTTGAGATAAGTTAAGGATGATAGTTAAATGATTTAAAATTTATATTGGAGACAAGAGGGTAGATTTTTTGTTGTATTTACTACTATCATTAGTGATTTTCATAATTGGTTTATGCATGATAAGATTTCTCTAGAGGGTTGAAACTTCTTGGCATGCTTTGTTATATTATATCTTGAATTGTCTAGTAGATTGAGGTTGTTAAGAGTTGAAATATTATCCAGTATTGTTATTCTTTTTATCATATTTATAACATCTTGTTGATGGCCAAAATTGACCATATTCAACATCATAAGGAGATCACCCGGTCAGGGTCCCAATTAGACTCTTTTCCGTTTCGGATGGTTATTTTGACTGGGTTTATAGGTCCAGTTACCCTTATCGAAAACTATCCTAAACTAAATGTAGATCTAATATAAACTAATATATATGTACAAAAATATATACATGACCTTCTGTCTACTAATGTATAATGTTACTTGCTTTTATCAGCGAACAGGAGGAAAAGAATCACTCTCTCGCAACATGCTTCCAAGAAAGAAATCTTCAACCTAACATAAGGGCTCATCTAAGCCACCAATAGAGTTGCTCCTATGAAAGGAGGATTCTACAAATGTTTCCTAAATACAATGTAAATGCACTCTAATATAAGATATAGACAACAAAAATAAATTCTAATCTATCTCAATCAGGAAAAGATATAGATCTCTTCCCAATCAAGAGCAAGATAATGAAATGTGAATTAGCATTGAATTTAGAATAAAATGAATATAACATGGCAGGGAAATAGTTCCAAAACCTGTTATTTATTAAACCAATATGCACATACAACTATCTGTTAAATAGTTATTAGATCTTTGTTGTGCATATATCGAATTCAAATGGAAATGCATTTAAGCCAGTAGATCATGTCAAAATACTGGATCAGTCCAAATAAATGATAAGAATAAAATCAAAACGAATATAACACTAAGTTGATATATAGTTATGCAACTAAATGTATAAATGTTTTCTCAAACGCAATATTTCAGTTCTATCTCTACCTCTATCCAATCCTGCAAGATAGCTTGTCGGAAATTTGAAATAATTAGGAGTTATTCTAATTCAACAATAGTGCTGAAAAGATAGTAACACTCATAAAAACACAAAGGAACAAGAACTGAATAAACTCTTTATTAAGTCTTCAAAATGAACAACAATGCTCAATAATGGTTACAAAATAAGAATTTCTTCCAATGTTGATCCAATAGATGGTTAATCCTCTACAAGATGAATACACATTACAACAGTGCAATGAGTCTCTACTCTTGCAACAATTCTCTCCTTATTCTCCATCCCACATATCACAAGAATAATCACAGTTTTTATAATCTCCTCCACTCAAGTCAAATCCTCCTTTAGTTAGCCTATTTTATTTTTGTCATGAATCAACTACAGAATTTCGGAACAAAATCAACCAACTACTGAATTAGAAATCGCCCATAAAATGTATTATATCTCTCAAAATATTCATCCTTTTGAAAAATACATTTGAAGTTACTTAACTGGGACTTTTTTCAAGATGGGTTTTCAACCAATATGCCAAATTTTGCTCGATTTTCCCAGAAATTGATCTGTAAAAATGTCTCCAGAGGATTGGTGTGATCTAGGAAAATCCGTGTCACTCCACACCTGATTTCTCCCAAATGGTTTTCCTTGTGAGCGAATCATTTTAGGATAAGGTATTTGACCTTGTTTCAAAAGTGGGTTTTCAACCAGTTTGGAAAATTCTTCTACAAAATCGCCTCCTGGAGATGGACGTGATTTACAATCTCTCAAAACAAATTATCTAATTAGATTTGAAAATAAAAATAAAAAAATTCAATGTTTTCCCTTGATTTCGTGTGGAGATATGATTGAAAATTGAACAATATGAGAATGAATTAATGATAGTAAATATTGCTGGAAAATAAAATTTCTCCTAAAACAAATTAAGAAAATCATTTTTGTTGCAAATAGGTGGCTACGAAATTTTGGGGCAAATTTTGGGGCAGTAAATAAATATCATCAAACAACCATGCTAGATTATTCTCCATCGAGTCTCATATACCTCATTTGGTGAAGTAGATCTCAAGATCTTGTCTTGTGAAGGTGAGTCATCAAAACTAATTGAAATATGTTATGTTCATAAAAAAAAATAGGCATGTAATTATTGTTGTTGTTGTTTTTTTAATATTAAAAATAATAGAAGAAATTCAAATAAAACAAAACAGAATATAATAAAAAAGAGTAAGTTCACTTACTGGTTTGAAATTTTAAGGTTTTGTTTTATTTTATTATTTTTAATATATTTACAATATTTAAATTATATTTACAAATTAATTAAATTGAACAAATTAATTTATTTAATTGATGATGATGATGATAGAATTGGTTTAACTTTAAGAGGGTAAGTGATTACTTGAGATTATTTAGAATTTTGTTTGAAAAGCATTAAGAAATTTTTTCCAAGATCATCATACTTCTTAAATTAAATAAACCCAATTAACTAAGTAATAATTAATTTAATCACCTAAAGTTAAATAAATTACTTAACAAAATTAGTAAAATTTAATTTATATATTTAAATTAATTTAATTTATACAATTTTTAAATACATATTTACACATTTTAATGTAGGGGTAGTAAAAATGAACAAACTTTAATTATTCATATTTTTGAAATAGTTAGGAAAAATCTTTATCATTAAAAAGATGGAAGCAAAGCGAAAGTAATGAAGATGTCAAAACAAAAATCTAAGCAAAATAAAAATCTCACAATATAAATCAAAAGCTCCCCATGCGTGTTTGTTGTTTTCTTCTTCTTAAAAATCATGCCATATGGTTGGAAATGGCACTTTCCGCTTATGCAAATATGCCTTGGAAACATCACCTTGGGAAGCATACCAAATTGTGTGATTTTATGGTATTGAAATATGGCATATTGCTTTCATAAATAACTTTTAAAAATGTTGAATTAATGATGGGAGGAGGCCTCTAATTTAAAATTTGCCTTGTGAAAATTTGATAACAGTAATTTGTTTTTTATGTCTATCATTTTAGGTTTTATGCAAATCCATGAGTGTTAATTTTTTTTTGTTATATGCAAAATTAGTAAGTAAATTAATATTTGTGAATAGAAAATTGTAGAAAAAGTCTTTTAATGGAAAATATATATATATATATATATATATATATTACAAAAACAAGAAAAATGGGCTTTCAAACCTTTCAGCTTGTAATCTAAAGAGAAACATATACATTACTAACAAAAAAAAACATATTCATGACTATTAAAAGATTAAAAATATATGAACTCATGACTATAAAAGGTAAAAATATTTAAACTCACTTAGATTAAGGGTAGAAAAAATTGCACTACCGCTGAAGTCACAAGTTCCAAGAAGACGTCCGTTAGTATTTCTTGGGCAATTTATTCATCTTGTCCAAGTCCATGGATTTGAAATTGAGAAATTCTGGTGGGAATGGAGCATCAAGGCGCAAATCAAATGTAGTGAAATCTAGTGTTGAGTCCAAACTGGTGGCACAATTGTCAAGATCCATGAATGAGAAATATGGGTCGACAAGCATAAGAGCCTCACAATGAATATCAGGGGGATTAACCTTGAGCTTCTTGGTGGAAATTAATGGGAAAAACTTGAGAAAAGAAGTTGGATGAGGAGCTGAGTAAGAAATCCTCACCAGGCGACTCCTATTCATAACTAGAAACAATGCTTGGCTTCGCGGAGGAGAGAAAATCCTTCCTGGTTCGTTTCTTGACTAGATATTTAGTTAACCATTTATGGATGGGAAACCTTGCTTATGGAACTTCAAAAGAGAGAATACGATCTTTTTTTGTAGCGAAATAGAAGAATAGCTAGATAATTTCCACCAAATTCGTTGCAAATCACAATCCAACAATATTGTTTCTCTCAACCCAAAGTTTACATCTAACCTTCATGTTTGAGTAAATTAATGGACTGTAAGCCGACTCAGTGTTGAAAAACATTAAATTTCATTTTTTGTTTCATTTACACATGGAAGAAATCTCTTTCAAGTCTCTCACCACCCTAGGTTATACAGTAGATCTTAAGTAAGCTAAGTACCTACTAGAAATTATGACGAGTACCTTACCCAGTGGAACGTCAATTTCACGGTTTTGAAATTTACATGCCAGTAAGTGTTGAAATGCAGATTTTGTATCTACATGTCAAATGTCTTAAAATAACAATAAAAAATCCCATGGGACGTCAAATTCCATACTTGCTCAGAAGACTGCCCAAAATCCATTAGGAATGTTCTAAAACTGCTAGACATTGTCTAAATTGTTCGTGTCAAAACCATGTTGGTAATTATTTTTTAGTGTGATGGAAATTGTTCCTTGGGAAACATGCCAAAATCCACTAGAATTTTGAGCTAGAATATACTTTTTTCTTTTATTTAATGTTAATTTTATGTGTTTTTGTATATGGAGCACTCAAATTTCCCCATTTCTAGTGAGGGTGGTGATGCAGGAGCATCGCTAGCAAGTATAAGCAGGAGACAGCTGGGCGCATTAGCGTGTATTTTGAAATGTTTTGAAATTCAAATACCAGTGTATTAATGTAATATCTGACAAAACTTTTTGAGTTATGAACATATTTAGTGATCGGAGGCTGAGCCATCACATAAAATCGGTTGGGAATGTATTTGGTTTTATAAGATGGATCACAGTACAGATCTGGAGCTTGTACTGTTATCTGTCTGACTCAATATTTATTGTAATAAATGATAAGTAGTTGATATAATTTAAATCAGATAGGATAACATAGAGTAGTTGGAGGGAAGAACTCAAGAGAGTCCCTTTGTATAAATCTTTGTATCATTGTCAAGGAGAGGTTGTTGAATCTAATGTATAGATTGCCATTGTAAGCCAAGAGCTAGGAGATACAGAGAAATATTGTATGAATGTATGTAAGTTTCAGTTGAATGAATATAGTGAGGAATATTGTCCCAATGAGGGTTGTTATGTGTCTGTCTGAATGAATGGTAGACTTTTTGTTTAATTTCAATTCTCTGTTATTTCTTGTTCTTGTATCCATGACTGCATTTGCATTGTTGAATGTATGAGTCATTGTGGAGAGTAACTAAGTTTCAATTGTTTCTCTTCATTGAGTGAGTGCAAGGCGTGCATAGTGTCTGCAAGGAGTGTGTGACCGAGTCTGTTTAGTGCAAGGCGTGCATAGTGTCTGCAAGGAGTGTGTGACCGAGTCTGTTTTGACTCGAAGCTCAGAAGAGATAAAAAGAACTTGTATGTATGCAAGGAGTGCATTGACGCCCGCAAGGAGTGTGTGACAGAGTTTTCAGATTCGAAAGCTCAGGCGAAGTAGCGTGATTTTAGTCATGAGAGATAGAAGCGGTTGGAGAACATTCATAAGGAGTGTAAAGTCATCCACAGGGTAGTCGACTGTGGAAGAGAATCTGTTGAAAGGTGTGCACAAATTAAGATTTTGACTAAGTGTCGAAGAGGGTGTTCAAAGGAACGAAAGAAGGTAGAAGAAGTAAAGATGAGGGAGAACAGTGGAAATTCTTCAAGTAGAGAAGTCCTCGGACTCCACTAAAATCAGTGGATGAGATTCGTTTCAGAGGGAGACGAATGATTCTAGACCATCATATCTCGGAGCGCTACGTAGAGGGCAGCCGTTGTGATTCAATTCAAGTCTGAAGTTGTGATTCAAACTCAGTCGTTGATCACTAAAGGAGCACGTGGCAATGGATCAAGGAATTCGGGAATCAAAAGTTTGGAGGTTCATGGATGAGAACACTAGAGTTTCATGAAGTCGCAAAACCCGAACCATAGTGGGGTCGATGGATCTTAGGAGACATGTGGCGAGAGTTCGGAGATTCGGAGAAAAGCACTTCAGGAAAAGTCGAAGGAGGAGTTCGAGATATCCCCGAAGTTCGAATCGCGGAGAAATAAGCTCACAGTCACAGTCGTGGTCATTTGAAAAAAGGACCTATGTGTGTGTGTGGGTAGAGTGGTTTTAGGTGTCACAGGGACCCAAGGAGTAACTCTAACTCAGTAGTTCGAATGATCCAAGACTGGGAGGTCGAGCAACCCTTTGGAGGGAAGGGGGTCTACGCCAGGTGGCTTTTCTAGTGACTTAAACTTCCATCTTTTCTGTTCATTTTTTCGAAAATCTAATGATCTGGGTCATCTTAAAATGGGACAAAAATCTTGGGGGAAAAGTACCATAAGAAAAGTCTTAAAATGGGACAAAAATCTTGGGGGAAAAGTACCATAAGAAAAGTTCCCAACATTGAGGTGGAACTCAATTTATGATGCTAGGAGGATTTTTTTGACAAATAGGGGGGGAAATATGAGTGCCCCTTATCCCATGCCATTTTTTAAATAAAATTTTCAAAATTAGACTTGGAAACTCTACTAATGTGAAATACCAAGCATACTTTCAAATAGCATGCATTAAAGGATTACTAAGATGCTCCACATATAGGTGGTTTTTTCGTAATTCTCATGTACATTTTTCCAATCATTTTATGTCCATAATTCAAAACCTGCAATTCTATCATAGAAAAATTGCAATCTAATCCTTTCAAAGATGTGGCCTAGAGGTTTTGGGGGTCTTTGAATCAACCCAAAATGTCGATTACAATTTAAACAACAAATTATTCAAATTGATTTTTTTTTCCAAATTCCAATGAGGAGGGAGCATTTTAGCTATCGTGATGCCCTTTTAAACATTGGAAATAGATTGACTCTTTCTTCTCATGAAATCGATTCTTTTTTTAAAACAAGGGAAATATGTTGAAAGAGCATATTTATTGTTAATAGGTTCTCAATGTGATTTTTCAGTTGCTGAAATTGTAATTGAAACAAGTCAACATCCATAGCCATGTTCATTGGGTTTGCTGGAAATTAAGTATTCTGCTATGAGGATCATGAAGCATTGGTACAATTAGGTTTTCCATAAATATTGATTATTTCGATGAAGTAGAATGTGATATAGCATAGAGCCCCTTTTGCAGTTGCAATTCATCATAGAATACCAAGTGGCATTCGTAGAAAGAGACCTTTAGGACTTGAACTAGATGTGAAAAAAGTTTGAAAGAAAGAGTGAAAGCAATGTTATTATATCTACTAGACTAACAAATGAAATTATTAAGATTTGGGGGACCAAAAACCTCTTAAGTGAATATGTATAATCTATCAATAATCATGAAACAAAGTTGAATTCACAATAGGCCAGATCAACCATCACTTGAATCAATATATAGTGAAAAGTCAAAGAAGTGGTCAAACTATTAAAACTCTATAATAGTGGAAAGCCAAGGAAGTGGTCAAACTATTAAAACTTTATAATATATCTAAAGTATATTACCTTTTGTATCTATAACAAACCTAAATATAATTATACTTAATTATTATTAGTAATTCAAATAACATCATATTATCATGAAAGGTTAGATCTCTCATTTACTTTGTGTATAATTATACTTAATTATTATTAGGAATTCAAATAACATCATAATATCATGAAAGGTTAGATCTCTCATTTACTTTGTGTATAATTATCAATCTAAATATATTAGATCTTAAATTGATATCCAACTATCAATGTAATTTGTCAATGAATAATAAATATATATATTTATTTAAATGGGTTAACTCTAAATTGGTATTAGAGTTTTAGGGCTACCAATATGTTTTCAGAGCGTAGAAAAAATTAAACACTGTGTTATGGAACAGAAGAAAATATTTAAAGAATTGTGATTCCCTATGATCACCATGATAATGAAAGTTAAGAAATGATACAGTTAAACATACAACAACACATGTATGTTTGGTTGTTGAATTCCATAGAATTAATGCAATTAAGGAAGATATTTTTCTTTCTGTTAACGAATCTCTGATAAATATTTATGCGAAGGCTTTGTTATCAACTTAAAAAACTTGTTCCTTCTGCATGTTTAACAAAAATAGGAGTTCCATATCGACCTGTTCAATCGGTTCTCCTTTCCCTCCCTATGACATGGTACAGATTTCCGTCTGGAGCACAAATCTATGGATTGAAATTAATGTACAAGTTTACATTGGTTGAGGCCTGTGTTGTGACACCACATGTTCCACTACTTAATACTGCATTTGTGACACTATTTGAATTAAAGTTTTACATAATAGCTGACATACACAAGCACATGTTGGCAACGGGAGATCCTTATCCAAATTCTGTGAAGCCATGGAAGAGTGACTATAATTTTCATATTTTCCTCAGCCATGCTAATATACAATATCTGGAGAAGTTAAAGAAGTTGGTTTTGTTCATTGAGAACAAATTAGTAGAAAATATGAACTTTTATTCACAATCGGATTGGCCTACTGGATTGGATATCTTCAGTACTTCTCAATTAGTTCCTGGAGAAACACATGCATTTTATATTGGCCTTATGGCAGAGGGAAAATTGTCAAAGGATTATTATGCAAGAACAGTGCTACTTGGGAAAATTACCTATGGGAAGGTGTTACCATGGGATAGTAAAGGAGAAAACATTGGAAAGGCTTGTCATGCATAATCCAAGAGATATTTTCGATAGTGCCTCTACAAGTTATGTAAGTTATGTAGAAGTGAAGGATAATGAGGAGTGTATTTCCTCAAGAAAAATAAGTTTGAAGTAACAGTTGGAAGAAAAGCTATGAGATGCTAAGATAAAAATTCTCTCAAGACTTTCCAAGGAAAAAAATGAAGAATGCAAGGAATGGTGTGGATTGGCTATTTCTCTCAAGTTGGAATATCCAAAACATACACCCTTACTCGCACAAATCCTTCAGGGGATTGTTTCAATGAAAATAAGAAGAGGCATGATAAAGAGGTAATAGATACTGCAAATATGGTTATCGACAATATTGACAAAGATGAATTAGCAAAATGGAAACTCTCCATGATCAATTACCAACTGATCTCTATAAAGGGATTAGCATCAGTGGAGATTGATTGATCGGTTAATAAACAATATATCTGATTTGATGGCCTTAAAATCTTTGGAAGTTGCAAGTAATAAACTAGTGTATTTTCCACTTGGGCTATCAAGGTTATCAAACCTACAAACTGTTATTGTTTCGAACAATATATTGACACCTTTGGAACTTATGAACTTGTTTTCGATTATGACACTGAGGGAACATAATGCACAGATTAATAAAATCTGTGGTGATTGGAAACAGGACATAATGCACAGCTTAACAAAATCAGTG
>CBVK0103690043.1:0-15880 GCA_900067695.1 Picea abies
ATGCACCTGTATGGCACCCACCCCACCACCATTTCCATCTGTGCCATCCACTGAGGCTGCCATAGTATATGTTTCCTCATATCAGATCATACAATCAAGTGCTCCACCTACCAATGAATATCTACCGTTTCTCGAGTTATTCATGGTGAGATAATGTGTTGATGATCATTTTTATGTATAACAAATGGAATTGTTTTAATTCGTATTTTTTTAAATTTCATTATTTGATCCTTGTAACTAATGTAGGGAGGAATCATTGATAGATTAGGGTTGTGGACAAGGGTAAAACCATCATGATTATCAATATCATCTATGGTGAGTTATCTTATGTTGAATGACAAAGTATCATTTTGTAAGTATATTAATTCATTGTCGAAAAAATATTATAAGAATGTTGTTTTTTAGTCGATTCTATGAAGCACCAAACCATGCACAGGTGAAAAAAAACTCGAGTTGCTTCTTTTAGTAAGATAATAAGGATTGCTTTATGGGATGCCCCTGGGGTGGTGAGGGTGGCAGTGGTCAATGAGTGGCCAAAGACTTCCAATTTGTATCCAGACCACAATATGGAATTTTTTTATGTTAGGGAACTTGTTTTCATTTTGTATATTGGGAACAATGTGTCATTTTGTAAAAAAATGTTTATTTTAGACAATGTTGAATACACACACACACATTTCATGGAATATTTTTATGAATTTCATTGTTTCTTTATTTTATGTTGATTCATGTATGAATTTCAAAGTGTTTCTATTTTCGCTCTTTTCTATTATATATTAAATTGCAAGAAGTAAATCTAATGTAAATGGACTTAAATAAATCTATTCTCAAAATATAACTCTCAAAAACAGTAAATAGAAACAACTATGTAACTCTATTCCTTTAAGAACTAATTCCACAGAAAAATACCACTACAAGGATATTCCTAGGAAACTTAGATTCACACTATTTTATAATGGGAGAAACTTACATGAAAATCACAAGAAATTTTCCATTTCATTCTTAGTTTGCTACAAAAATAATTCTACAAAAATTAATGCATTAAATGACAACATACCTATTACAAAAAATAAGAAAAGAAAATTAATAAAGCACATATAACTATTCACTAAAAATAATAAAGTAAGTAATTTACTCAATCTCATAAGGTAACTTAACAGAGTGGAAATCCTTACTAGATGAGGAAGACATCAACCCAACAACAGATTAATCCATGAGTTGAAATCATTGCACAGAAAAATATTCAACAAAATGTTCCTTAACTCCAAAAAGAGTTTATGAATTAGGATTTGAAGTAATTCTCAGTACAATTCATTCCTATTTGCATGCCTTTCCTTTCCTTGCCATGTATATCTTTTCCTTCCGAGATCTACACTCTTTCCCTACACGACGCTCTTCCGATCTCACAGCATAACACCTTTGTGATTTTAAATATCATTTTTGGTGAGTTGTCTTAGGTTGAATTAAAAAGAATCATTTTGTAAGTCTCTTAATTCATTGTGGAAAAAACTTATAAGAATGTTGTTTCTTTGTACAGTCTCTTAAGCAACGAACCACGCCCATGTGTAAAACCACTCGAGGTTCTTCTTTGAGTAAGAGAAGAAATATCTATTTTTGAGATGCTCTTGATAGTTGTGAGGGTGGAAATGGTCAATGACTAACCAATGACTGCCATTTTGTATCTAGGACACCATTGGTAGTTTTCCATGCTAGGGAACTTTTCACTATTTTGTATGTTGGGAACGATGTGCCATTTTGTAAAAAATGTATAATTGATATGATGTTGAATACACACACACACACACACACACACACACATTTTATGACACATTTTTTATGAATTATATTGTTGTTTAATTTGATTTTGATGAATGTATGGTCCTTAACTATATTTGGCTAAACATGTAGATCTTTTTTTGCTAGTTACAGTCATGTGGAATCTATGGCATGCAAACTATTGTTATTATCAATCCTTCCTTCTCCCTTATTATATCACTCAAACTACTCAAATCAATATCTTGTAAAATTCAAGGTTAAATATATCAAACTTAGGTATATGTACATGCCCAAATTATTAAAACCATATGATACAAATAAAAATAGATATAAGTGAGGCCCGCAGGGGTGTAGACCGATTGGCAAGTGCCGTGTAAATGGAAGGAACTATGTAAAATGAGGTCTCAAGGTCAATTCTCACCCCGATTTACCCGGAGGGCGTGCTTGCGGGTGGTGCGTTTCTCCCTAGGGGTTATAAGGCAGCCGGCAGGATTCGACCCCGTGTCACGCGAGTACGATATTGCCGTTGTTACCGATTCCCCTAGTTACAAAAAAAAATAAAATAGATATAAGTGAGACTTATTGCAAGGGTTTTGGCAGAACTTGATGAGCTAGTAAATATTTCAAAGAAAAATTTAATGGATTTTTTTTTCCAATTGGCTATTTTTCCACTTAATGTATTAAAGAAAAAACACTATTCACTAATTTCCATTTTCTCCAAACGTGTTAATTCCAAAAAACCATTTCAACAATAAAAAACTAATGGAAACCTATATGGACGAATTTAAGTTTTAATATGTTCATAATAATGTTGAAAATTACATCCAAACAACTTTATTAAATGATATAAGAAAATGATATGTTTTTCCTTTTGCAATTTTCCATTAATCTTGTCATGTTTCAAAACCACACTACATTGGGTCTTGTGACACCTAATTGACCTTGTCATGTGTTTCTTTTTCCTTCCTTGCATTTCCTTGCCTTGTATTTCCTTGGCTTGCCTTGACTTTCATTGCCATGTATAGCCTTTCCTTGCCTTTCCATTCCTTGTCATGCCTTGTATTATTCCCTTCCTTTTCTTATTCCTTTCCATGTATTTCCTTGTGTTACAAGGGAAAAACTCTCTATGGCCAAGGGTAAACCACAATAGACAGGTATGACTGCAGAAATCAACTCAATTCCAGCATATGCTATATAAACTAATGTGCAATACAAGGAAGAGGCCTACCTTGATCCAATGTTTGATGATGTTCCACCATTGAGAACTTTGACCCAAAGCTTTGTACCTACAATAAGTTCTCAACAAACAAGTAGAGCAAGTACATAGTGATAATATAAAAGGGGTTAGCACATCAGATAGCATAATCCATTAATAAACATTACAAACGTGCCCATGGATAATAATCATATATTTGTAAGATACCAATAGGACAAGAAAGGAGTATTTCTATTAATAATTGATCAGCATAAGTGACAACATTATAGACTTCCGTGTTGGCATGGTTCAAAACCAAGAAACCAAGTTCCTTCCAACTGGGTCTCCATCACTTCAATCCTCCACCAAAGGAAAGCTCATAGGAAAGAGGAAATGAGGTCCTCTCAACAATAGGGAAAGAGCTTAGGGGTTGAACACTGTGTTCAGATTTGAGAGACAAAGGGATGTAGACTCAATATGAAGTAATTTCTCCAGAGTAAATTTGCTCTCAAAGTTGAATGCTTTCTCCTTTTTCCCATAGCTCTAAATTGTGCTCTTATAGCCTTCAGAATGTAACTAAAGGGCCGAGTCAGAACGCTCCCAGTATATGGAAGGCCAAGGATCATAGATCTTCTGTCGTGACGTGGAAACCCGACCTCATTTTGTATTTTGTGGCACAAATCTCGATATACGTGAGATGTGGTGGAGCAGGAAGTGTATACACATCTTTTATAACTGATAGGGAGTGTATATGTGGAAAAATGTATATTGTTAGCTCTAGATTCATCAAAAAGGGATGATAAGTATGCATAGGGAAATGGAAAAAGTCCCTCTGTACAAGATAACAATAGTGAGGAAAATCTTGCTATAACATATGCCCCCTAATGCGTGAGATCAGAGGAGTATCTTCGATGGCTGAAATACATTATAAATAACCCAAAAGTGGAGTGGTAGAGAACCAGCTGGATGAACTCAATTGCTCGTTACATTATGTATTGACTTTGCATACATGGTTGCGAAGAATACAATGCATATCCATGTGGAAAATATACCAAACAAGTGTTCATGGCCATGAATAGGAAAATACAAATGCGATTATATGCCAAAAACTTTCATAGTCACGAACAAGGCCCAGTGAAACCAATCTCAAAATCAATCTGAATATATATGTATACCATGAAGTACAATCTGATCTCATGTGATCACTGAAGTCAACAAATGTGAGACAACCTACCAATAATGAAAGTAGGTATCAAGGCACCGAGTACATTCCTACAAGTGTGAAAAAGGAGTCGATGTCGAACACTTGAGAAATCCATTGATCATGAGACATTGATGTATTCCCATATCTTAATGGAGAGAGATCCTTCCACTAGTGACTGCAAGCCTCAAGGTACTCATAAAACTCTAGGTCCCATATCCAGAATAAATGAGTTGAAGTCGATGGAAAGAGACCCGCTAAAAGGAGAGCATTAAGGCATCTCTCATCAGTCAGCATTAGGAACAAAGCAGGAGCTTCATGATTTGGTGTATATTGGACGAAGAACATGTTCATGAACCAACGACCCTGTGTGTCTTTTGCATGTGCCAAATGCAAGTGGTACACGAAAATGACCCTCTGAATAGCAGCCAATGAAAAAAAATTGTTGACAAAGGCGAGGAAACCACCAATAAGGCTAATGGCACCCAAGACACTACACGAATCCCAAAGTGTGAATATATGTCTTGCCGTATAACACAAGGGAAACCACCCAGTCAATGACCAATGATGAAATGTTGATTTTTGGGTTCAAGGTGACCTACCAATGATGAAAGTAGGCCTAGGGTGCATGATAAGACCAAAGTATCATGTGATTCTGAGACAAACTGAGGGTATGACCAACATGCAAAGTCAAGATTTCTGAGGAGTGGCCGACACAGGTTGATAAACTTCCTTTTAACAAGAGCATGAGATAGATGGTGGACTCCAGCAACATGGACTCAATGATTTGACAATTAGATGCAGGAGACATCAATAACATTCTCTATAGGGACTGGAAGAGTAACCAATCAGTAGAGAAAGCTTATGTAGCGAGATCAGCTTCCTAAGGCCATGCTAAACCCAAAATTATGATGACACAAGGACTCAATAACTTTGTGCTCTGTTCAAAGGTGACACGTCTGCTGCCAATTACAGTATAGTACTCCCTTCCCGTCCGTCATTTTTTGTTTTTTCATAAAAAATGAATGCTATGATACAAAGGAGGGAACGAGTGTCACAATTAAGAAAAACTAGTTCTAGTAGTGGAATGTACCTATGCTTAATGCAAGGAAATGCATGCGGGACATGGACACTTGAGGTGATCCCTCTAGGGTATAGGGTGTCAAATTGCGAAGGATATAAACAAGGCTCTGCTTGGTTGAGGATGCAAACTGCTTAGGCAACGATTTATAACACAAAGCGAGAACTGGCTAAAGGCTCAATAGTGCAAGCGAGGGCATAAGATGAAATCACAACTTAATGCCAAAAAATGTCCTTTTTTTATATATATTTTAGTCTACTTGGTGTGAAAAAGGGGTAAACTTGTGCCAAATAGACGTCTTTTCAAATCCAATTTACGAGTGTGAAAAAGACAAGTTCACTCGGCATTCTTTTCAATTTTTGGTAGTGAGTCGGAAAAGATCTTAACTAAGACTCATGACCTTTCAAGTCCAACTTTAACGAGTGTGAAAGGGACAAATCACTCGGCATTTTTTTCAGTTTTTAGACGAGTTGGAAAAGAGCTTAACCGAGACTCGTTTTTGGGAGTCCATGGGTAAAAAGGCCGCATGTGCATGAATGAGAAATGAGGCTCATCATACAATCATGTATTGAATTATAATGGATTCCCAGTCCTAAGGAAAAACTCATCATGGGCACCAAATGAAAAAGAGGTTCTAGCTAGGGTACACATTTTTGGTAGGTCTCTACCATTTATTAACGACGCTATTAATAGAAGATGGGGGGTTATGCGTCACAATAAATGGATTCGTACCTAAGGCATAAAAGCAGTAGTCGAAGGATAATGCAAAAATGCACGATGGAGTAGATACCTATCCTATATGATAGGTTATGAATATACCTGCTTGAGGAGATGAACGATCAACTATGACGTTGAAATCCGCAAGAAAATTGAGTCAAAAATGCAAAAACCAGCTTAAAACCATTCTTGAATTAGTCTGCTAGGTGAAACAATAGTGTAAAACTATATCAAGTGGGTAAAAATAGCTTATAAATAGTAATAAAATAAAAAAATACTGTATCATTTTCATTTTTACCCAAATAGTGCAATTTGGACTAAACAACCACCAGGATTCAAATGGTGATTGTGGGAGCGATAGGCAACGGAATCACAAATCTTCTGGATCAGGTAACTCTTCATCCCATCCTCTTCAAATTCACTGGTTTAAATTTTTGAAATAGGATCTATTTTGTTAGTTTTTTAGGGCGCAATTTGGAGTTTTTGGTATATGTGAGTTTCTCTGAATAGGTCACGTATACGACTAGATATACGCCCTTGTGTGAACCACAGGGGGCGTATATCAGGCCCTACCTGTGATTGGTTGTGGATAAACCGTGTATACGTATGAAAATGGCAATAAAGAAGTGTTTTTAACTCAAAAATGATTTTTTTTTGTAGGATAGTGTTGGAATGGAGAGCGTGAGAGCATGAGGAGTTAGATGCAGTAATGGATCAAGATCTGGTGGTTCAAATGTCTCTAAAAATATGTGGTTTGTACAAGTTTTGGGCTCTCAAAGGGATGAGGGGCCAAGTGAGGCTGTTGGAGATGCTGGTGGGCTATTGGGATCCTGATAGCGAGAGCTTTATCCTTGATGGAAAACCATTAAGGATCGAAGTAGAGGAGATCTACTTCTTGACCAGACTTTCATGCTGAGGAGAGGTTGTGGACCTCAAGTGCGAGGGGCAGGGAGTGGGATGAAGGTCGAGGAATAAATCGAGGCCCACTGTGTTGCAGGGACTCCCATGGTGGGAAGTCAAATCCCCATCTGGGCTATAGGTAAACTCAACCTGAATATTATTGTGCTCGTGCTTACTAAGATCATAGGATCAACCTCGCTGCATCAAGCATCGAGACCACTTATGTGTTACGCATTGGAGTGTGTGAGGCCCACTTTTTATGATTGGTGTACCTCACTGCTGACCAATATGAAAGGTCAGTTGACAGAGTGCAAGTAGGGGGGTAAGCGAAACTTTGGGTTTTCCTCTATCCTTTGCAACTTATTTTTCGAGTGGGTCCTAGGTCTGGGACCTAGAGTGGAGATCCTTCCTAGGGGACCATGTGATCCAGCTATGGTTCGGTGGATTGAAGTCATGAAACGACAGGGAGGAGGTAGGGTGTCGACACCCTACAACGATGATTTTTTCTTCTGGTGGCAGAGACAAATCATTTCTTTGGATGACTATCCCTATGTGGGGATTGATTTTAGAGGAGATACAGATATGTCGCTTCCACTAGGGGTCGCTTATGGTGCCATAGGTAAAACGTTTTTACATATTTAATTTTTTTTGTATTTGTTTATTTAAGTAAACAAAAATATTTTTGGATGGTGTTTGAATATTAACTAGATACTTGTGATTGAAATATATAAAGAGGGATCTTCGGATTTACTCATATCTTACAATGTGTACATCGATTTAATGGTTTTCTTTACTTTATTAATGTGACAAATGCCAATCTAAAACATAATTAGCATAGGCATCATATACATGATTAGAACTTCTAGGGATGTGAAAATATGTAATAAAATCAAATTGTCATTCTAAAAGACATACCTGTAGGAAAAAATGGAGTAACGTAGGATGACTCACACGGTAACGGTCGTTCAACTGACATACTACTAACTGAGAATGCGGGCGAACCTCTAGAGAGTAAATACCATGTGAGATGGAATCGCTCCAAAGTTCTATGACAACGCTATATTCGGCCACATTCTTCATGGATGGCCCTAGGCATACGCCACCTCAAGACACCAGCAGACCGTCAGGTGAGTAAATCACCCAAGCGACGGAAGCCAAGTTCCATGTATGACAACTGGCTCCATCTGCAAATCCTAGGTAGATTGAAGACTCCGTTGACATCTTCCAACCAAAAGGGAAAACTCGATAAGCAAGCCAAATACAAAAAGAAAAGGTGAAAAAAAATGTATATACACCAAATTTACATTAGTATGCAAAGGGTTTCTCCCAAGCCTAGGGCTCAAGCATAATACCTTTTCAGGTAGAGCCCATTTCTGGGCTTGACTAGTTTATTCCCTTCATAATCTTCCAACTCATAGGCTCCTTTTCCTAGAACACGTCTCACAATATAAGGACCATGCCACATGGGTTTAAACTTGCCTGCCCCTAGCGGTTCTTTGGCTTGGTCATACAAGAGGACCAAGTCACCCTCAGCATACAATCGGGGACAGACAGACTTGTCATACTGAACCTTGACATGTTTCTTTTTTTCTTCTATAGACATAAAGGCATCTCGATGCTGCTCGTCAAGACTCTCTAGGTGCACGAGGTGTCAATCTAAATTTGAAGTGTCAGGTAGGAGCTCGACTTCCAATTTGAGAGAAGGGATTTCACATTCAACAGGAAGTATCGACTCCACACCATGTACTAACTGAAAAGGGGAAAAACCAGTGGTAGTCTTGATCGAGGTTTAGTATGCCCAAAGTGCGGGATATAGTATGATGTGCCAATCGAAATTACTTCGGCTGACAATTTTTTGCAAAATGGTCTTGAGAGACTTGTTAACAGCCTCTACTTGCCCATTTTCCTAGGGGTAATAAGAATATGAGTGACCATGTCTAAACCCCAACTTGGATTCTAGTTCTACCATCATTTCATTCTGAAAGTGACTGCCATGATCAGTGACAATCTCACTCAGGATACCGAACCGGGAGATAATTTGGTTGAACACAAAGAAGGTTGCAGTCTTCCCATTGGATTTTATGGTAGGCATGGCTTCGGCCTACTTCGTAAAGTATTCGACAACCATTATAATGTGTTGATTCCCCCCAACCAAAGTTGGGTTGCAATCGACAAAATCTACCCGCCACTTGGTGAAGGGACCGACGGTAATGACTGGGTGAAGGGGGGCTAGGTGCGAGCACATTTTTCAAGTGAACACCTGGCAAGGATGACAGTTCTTAACTGCTTCAATGCAATGTTTAAATATGGTGGGCCAGAAGTAACTGGCTCGCAAAATGTTTGGGGTTTTCGCAAGCCTGGATAGATGACCACCATAAGCCCCTTTGTGGCAATCATTTAGGACCGACTCAACTTCCTCGTGAGTTTATCAGCGACGTAAGATACTATCTATTCCTCAACAATACAAAGTGTCGTCGACGATGGTATAATTTTTGGCTTGTTATCTAACACGTCGTCGATCATCTCGCGAGAGATGTTGAGTGAACTTCAAGGTTTGAAGATATAAAACAATTTCTCCATACCAAGGGTCAGATGATGAGACAAGGAAAATGTGTTCATCTACAAACAAATCGACATGGATAACATCCTCATCTAATCGTGGAAAATTGGATATTAACTGTGCAAAAACTAGTGATTTTTTGGACTTGGCCGAAGCAAAGTCGAGATCAAATTCTTTCAAGATGACAATCCATTTATTATATTTCCTTCCTATGATACGCCTAGTGAGGATGTATTGAAACGGATTGACATTGAAAACCACAGTGGTGTTGCAAAGAAATATATAGTGTCGTAAATGTTGGATTGCGTGAACGACAACCAAAGCTAGGTTTTCAACATGAGAGTAATTATGCTCAGGTCCAACTAAATTCTGACTAAAATAGTAGATGACGTTCTCATGGAGCTCATCATCCTCCTGAACTAGAACCATACCAATTGTCTCTTCAGACGTGGAAATATACAAGTAATCTCTACTATAATCAGGAGATTTCAGCAGAGGGGTTGATACTAAGGTTTTCTTTAAAGCGTCAAAAGAATCCTGGGCTCTCTCATCCCAGATAAAAGTAGTGTCTTGCTTCAATAGGCACATGAAACCCTTAGTGATATTGGCATAATTTACTATAAACCGACGCAGAAAGTTAGCTTTCCCATGTAAACCTTGAAGTTGTCTAATCGTGAGCGAGGGAGGCAATTGAAGTATTGCCTCAACCTTAAGAGGATATACCATGATCACAGTCTCGAAAACTAGGAATCCTAAGAGACGACTAGACTTAACGCAAAAGATGATTTTTGAGGGTTTAACCGGATTCTATAGTAACGAAATCTTTCAAAAACTAGTCGAAGGTGTGTAACATGATCCACTCTCTTGCGAGAGTGAGTAGCAAGATCATCAAGGTAAGCTTCGACTATGTGCTTGATATTGTGAAAAGTGAAAGTCATGGCACATTGGAGGGTTGCTCCGATGTTTTTTAGGATGAAAGGCATTTTCCGGTATGCAAAAGTACCCCAAGGACATATAAATGTCATCTTGTGTTGGTCCTCAGGTTTTATTTGGATTTGGTTATATCCTGAAAAATCCATCCATAAAGGAAAATATTTCTCTTCCCACACACTCATCGAGAATATGATCAATGAAAGGCATGGGGAAATTATCTTTAGGACAAGCCTTGTTCAGGTCGCGAAAGTCCATACACACATGGATGGTTCATTGCTTTTTATTCACATGAACAGGGTTGGATACCCATTTGATCAAGGGAACTAGGTATATGAAACTAGTATTAAGTAGCTTCTCCACCTTTGCCTTAATAGTGGGGGCCTTCCTAGGATTAACAACTATAAGATGTTGTCGAATAGGTTTAGCATACGGATAAGTCCTAATCTCATGTTTCACAATATGAGGGTCGATCACTGGCATCTCTTCATATGACCAAGAAAATACATCTCGCAATTCTTTGAAGAGGTTGGTGTAGATCAGAATCTCTTCTGGCGAACAATCTGCACCTATATTTACGTTCTCAATCTTGCTAGGGGTATGAGAGATATCGATCAGGAGGGTAGGAGAAATACTCGCCATATTTCCTTCGGCATAAATTTTTTGCATATCAAGTGGAACTACGGCGTGACCGACTATCTCACTCAAGGTAGATCGAAAATCATCTTGCTCAATTCTTTCAAGACTTGGGAGAAAATAAGATCGATGATGCATGTCATCCCAAGGTATCTCGGAACCATTCATGGCTTCGAGGATGGCTTCGTCCGAAGGAAAAGTCTCATCTAAGAAATCATGTGAACAAGATAACGAGGTGGTCCATGTAGGCCTAAGAATAGGATCCTTCTCGTTCGTCTGCGAGGTAACAGGATCGGGATCGACAGAGGAGTCAAGAATGGCTTGATACGCAATCTTCGCTGCTGATAGTGGCATAGCCATGCTAGCGTGCAACTGTCCTTCACCCGATGAATTTAGAGAAGGTAGGGTCCATGGATCACTAAAATAGGAAGTGCGGTATGGTATGGACCTTCTAGTTGAAGCAGACCTGCTAGACATGGCATAAACGAAATGGATCATTTCCGAGAAGTCGAAAGTACCCATGAGGGAAGAATACATTCCAACACCGATATTCTCAATTGTCGAGTGAGAATTGTCGATCATAGGGATTGACGGTCCAACAGATGCATTAGGACTATAGTACGCAAAGGATAACTGGTCGATCATCACGATCTCCCCCTAATGAGGAAAACAAAGTACACTGAAAACAAATGATACGAAATCGACCATATCATAGGTCCAATTGTGACCTAGTAACAAGTTATAATCGTAAGGTGCATCAACTACCTCTACTTCCACCTCTACTGTCTTCCCACCTAACTGGACTGGAAAGGTGGGGAGAATACCATGAGGGTAGAAGGAATGACCATCAAATGCAGTCAACATGTTCAATGACTTGGAAAGGTTTGAAGAACCGATAGATTTCCATCAGACCAAGGACATCACGCAAGTGGCAACACCTTCATCAACGACCTCTCGTTTGATAGTATACTTGGAATACTCCACATGGATTTGAAAAGCCACATGGTAGGGTAAGCGAGGCTTCACGTCCATGACATCAAACTTGATAAATCTCGAGACACAAGGTTCTAGAGATCCTAAGGCAGAGAGTAAGGCATTCCTCTATGATGGACATGTCTGGAGTACCTCCAAGGCCAACATCGCACAAGGGGTTTGGCCTAGATCCTCAACAATAGAGTAGTTCTGGGCAGCTCTAGCATTAGGGTTGTGGGTAGAGCACTTGAGTACTCCTTTTAGAATATGAGGTAGTGTCTCTGGTTTCTCGATCTATAATTTTGTCTTTGTGGGTGGAGGAGGAGCTTCTAGGTTGGTACTAGCTTTTGAAGAGCTATAATATCGAGAGCGAGTGGCTATATAAATTTTTGCGTCGACCATATTGATGCAAACACGATTGCCATCTTGTGACGGTGGGTTTTGACTTCCACCAGACATATTTCCGGTGTTCGAAGAGATCGAGGCTAAGTGTTGATTGTGTGGGAATGGGTCCGTCAACACAGTGGGTGGTAGATTTAAAATCCTCGCAGCCTCTACAAGTTTGTGGCATAAGTGTGTAAGGTGGTCATCGGTACAAAGTTTACAACGAAACTTCACCTTATGTTTCTCTTTCTTTCCCTCTCCAGCATTATCATTCTGTTTCCCATTATTATCTTTGTCCTTGGGTTTATTATTATTCTTCCCACCCTTACGATTATTTCGACCTTTCCTTTTATTCCCATCTGGTTGTTGGTCACCATTTAGGTTCTTTGACGATTGCATGGAATGTACATCTGTCGATAGGGTGGGTTTGGAGGATCCAGATGAGACTAGCCCTCTAGCAGACTTTGTAGCGGAGTCTATGGATTTTACATTGGTGGACCCTAAAATGCCATCAACATGAGGTCTAGGAGTTTGTCTAGGATCGTGATTTGTTCACGGTGCATCTGGAAGAAGGTGGTATAACATCCCAGACTGAGCATATATCAAATCAATTTGTTGGGCTCTAAAGATAGCTTCTTCCTCACTAAAGACCCCAGAAGTAGCAATGTCCTTTGAAATAGGAGCATGTAAAGACTTTAGGAACCATTCTAGAAGAAAGGTCAGAGGTATAGGAGTCTTAACCAACTGCCTTCACCTACGCCATTCCTAGATATGGTCTGAGATGTGAGTGTCAGTACCCTGGCATAAAGTTGACAAAATTTCAAGGCCAACATCATAATGAATGGGCAGTTGAAAGTGGTTGAGAAAGGCTAGCACCAACTGATGAAAAGATCCATACGTCCCCCTAGGAGGTATCTCAATGTACCATTGCAATGCAACTCCAATGAGAGTACATTGAAAGAATCGTAATCTAATAGAATCATGATTCAAAGAATTCGATGAGCATGAAAGGTTAAAATTAGTGATGTGGTCACTAGGGTCCTCGCCATTCTTACCCTCAAACTTTGGAATGTTTGACGAAAGTTTGGTAGGGATAGGGGGCCATGTGGGATCATGACTCACCGGGTCATTCATTAGTTAGACAAATCTGTCAAATTAAGCATGGCAAGAAAGGGAATACGGGGTTGTGACACCTGGCCCCATCCTCCCGTGAAATATTGTGTGTTAGGAACTGCATTCCATCCAGGATTCTGGTAAGGACCAAAACCTTGTCCGGGATTAAAATACCCTCCTCTGGGCTAATTCTTAAAATATGGATTGGGCATCATTCCAGCAGGAATGTTCTGATAAGGGTTATGAAAGTTTCCCCCAGTTGGATTAGATCCAAGCTGAGGGTTGTTAAAATTGCCCTGAACTGGATTAGATCCAAGTTTGGGAGTGCCCAAAGTGTAAGCCTGACCTCCTCTAGGTGGGAACTCGGAGGATTGAAGAGGATTCGTCATGCCAAAAGTATTGGTCGGAATAGGCATCGAGGGGATAGGGATATAGGACAGAACTTGTCCGCCAGCTGGGTTGTTCCATCCAACCGTAGAAGGGTTAGGCCTAGGGTTAAGAATAGGGACACTTCCCACATTAGGGTTTGCTTGGGTTATATGAGAACCACCAAACAGGAAAGGAGTGTAAGGAGGTGTAGTGCCCCCAAGTCCAAAGCTAGAGTTAGGGCCAGCAGTTGGGATGACAGTTGAAAAATGTGAAGTGAAGTTAGGAATACCATAAGAAAATGGACTAGAAGCCATAGGGATGGTCTGAACATTGTAACTCGGCGAGTGACCGAAACCCCCAAAAGGGTTTGATGCAAGGGAGGAAGAATTAACTACATGTTGAACCATAGTACTGGTATAATCCTCTGACACTGCAACTGTAGTGGTTGCAGGTGTCAAAGGGGTGCCATTAAATATAGTAGAATTGGGAGTCAAAGAACTCCCAGTGTTCTGAAGACTAGACTCGGTACTCATCCTTGTGGAACCACAAGTTTGAAAAGTAGATGTGTGTGTACCACTCCTGATAACTCTATGCCTTTTAGAAGGCAAGAACTCAAAAACCGGTGGTAACTGTAACAACCGACGGGACCTACAAGGAAGCTGGTCCGACTCCACGACAACTTATGAATCTTCAATGAATAAAAATATATCCTAAGGCCAACTAGTAGTCAAAGAGCATACCAAAAAAGTCAAACGACCAATATGCATGCAAATGGGCTAAAGTGGCTGAGTGGTCTCCCTCGCTAAAGAATTTATGTCTCATCCAAGAGGGACCTGAGACTCCCTGCTAAAGTTTGGAGGTAACAAAATCAGTTATAAGGGCCCTCGTAGGCTGAACAACCAGTCGGTCAGATCCCCCCGGAGAGGTAATCCTCCATAAAGATTTTGTGTTGTCTGACCCCTATCTGACTCAGGATACAAGCAGAATAACCCCTACAAGTAACCTATGAGATGCCTAAGTCAAGCAACTAATAAACCACTATATAACCGATGCACAAGCGAGTAGTCATAAGTTTGGATCACTGTATGGGAAGGGTAGAAAAGCCCAAAACCTTGAAAGAACCACCTCTCATAGAGGTATGGGTACTAGCAAGATCCCCAAATAGGAATAAACCCACAGAAATATCTCTGACGCTAGGTGAGTATCCAGGGGTTATTCCTTCAACTAACTTCGCGTGACCTCGTGATTAACTCCGGTGTGAGCGGAGCCTCCTGATATTACCAATTATACAATGGACTTCTCAACTCCCTATCTCAGACACATATGTTGATTTAATTTCCTTGGAGAATTTTACTCACAAGATCCTATTCCAAGGCACTAAATCCTAGGCTAGTTTGTGCACCCTAAAAAATAAAATCGTGACTAATCAATTTTAGTTTAAAGCATAGATTTTATTGGTCGTGGTTACTCCAAAAGGTATGGAAGTGAAACTCATGGTGTTATGACTCTACAAGAAAATAAATACTGATATAATGTGTTAGAAAAATAGGACAGTGGAGCAATAAAATAAAACAAATGCAGAAACAAAACACAAAAGATACATAATACAATAGAAACATAGATTTACGTGGTTCACCCAGTGTGGGCTACGTCCACCAGAGAAATTTCCAGGTCCTTCCTTTATTATTATCCAGCATATGAAGGGATACAACCTACAACAAACCCACTGTAACTTCCTCTTCTTTCTCTCACAGTCTCCTATCTCAGAATACAATATTCACCATCCACCATAGCCACAATACATTTCCCTCATAAAAGAGGGTTTCCTTCTAGGGAAAAGAACCTAACATAATATCTATCGTTAGATCTGGGACCTTATAATGAATGGTCTGGATTTACAATGAAATTACAATATACATTTACAAGGCAATTTTTCCTTCAAGGCTTTGCCCCCAAACCCCCCAGCCAGGGGGATAGCCCCCCCAGACCTCGCAGAGGGGGTACCCCTCCTCTGCACTCCCCCGCATGGAAGAGTGTACATACTTC
>CBVK0103690077.1:0-10979 GCA_900067695.1 Picea abies
TTTTTTTTTTTTTTTTTTTTGAAAATTTTGAGGTACATTACATATGGTATCAGAGCGAAAGTTACAACACTGGGCCTAAATAGGACCACTGTAGTGCTTAGTATATAATTGTTTTTCCAAAAACTAATAAATTATGTGGTTACAGACATAAAACTTTCTCTATTTTGGTGAATAAGTATGGCAGCTCGAGACAATGTAGAAAACAGGATGGAAGAAAATCCATAGCAATGAACTCCTGGAGATACAAGGAATAATAGTGACGAAATCTCACCCATAGAAGTGTTGGAAACAATGAGGAACCTGATCGTCGAGCTATAGATCTTTAAAGCCAACAATGAAAAATTGAAGAAGGCACAACAAGAACAAAAGGAGATAAACGAAGTCCTGCTGCGCAATATAGTGACCTAGAAAATCCCAAAAGACAATAATAACGATGAAGAAGTCAGCAAAAGATCCTCCAAGAACTCAGTGGCAGAAACAGAAAAAGGAGACAGTTCATCTGAAGGAACACCTCCGGCTGAAGATGGAACAAAAAATGACAGAAAAAGAAAACAAGTAGACCACCTTGAAGGAGAATTTAAAAAGATTAAACCTGTTATCTTTGATGGGGAATCCAGGACAAGAGAAGAAGAAGAGGCATGGTTGTTGGACATCAAAAAGTATTTCCAAATCTACAACTATTCCAGCAACATGAAGGTCAGGATGGCCATCTACAATCTGAAAGGGAAGGCCATTATTTGGTGGAAAGATCTGAAATTGGCCAAGGGCCTTAAGGAGAAACAACTGGAATGGTCTGACTTTAAGAAGTATTTCAAGAAACAATACCTTTCTGAAAATTACTACGAAAGGAAGACAAAAGAATTTTACGAGTTACGACTCGAACAGATCACAATGGAGGAACTTATAAATAAATTTATGGATCTGCTAAGGTTCGTACCATACATCTGGGAGGATAAAGTAAAGATTCAGTGATTTCTAAGCTGTCTACCACAGTCCTACAGGGACAAAATTGAGTTTGACAACCCCAAATCCTTAAGCAAAGTACTCAGAAAAGCGCGAATGTGCTTTGATCAATATAACCAGCGAGCAGAGTTTCCCAAAGCCTAGAAGGATAAAAAACAAGATCGAATGAACCAGCGGAAGAAGGGGTATCAACCAGCTCCTTATCGGAATACAACAAATAGTTTTTCGAGAAAGGATTTTCACTCCAATCTTCCGAATACGCAAGGAGGTGGAAAACCGGTAAACCTAGGAACGATGAGGTTTGGGGACAACTCCCATGAGCCATTAAAGTGTTGGGAGTGCGGAGAGCCTCATCTCAGGAGGAACTACCCACGTTTGAGTTCAACAAATAAAACTGTTGTTCATAACCTGCAAGAAGCCTCGACAGTAGGAGACATGGGTAGGAGCCTACATCGGACAAATGTAGCCATCGATGGACGACAAGCTGACCACTAGTCCTCAGTGGTAGAAGTCGAATGTAAAATCCATGACACTTGAATTTCTATTTTAATTGACCCCGGAGCAAGATTAAGTTATATTACTCCAAAGATAGTAGAGTAAAAAACAATTAAGAGACTGAAGCACGCAAAATCATGTCTTGTACAACTAGCGATGGGTACAAAAAGGAAAGTAAACGACTATATCTTGGATTTTGAATTCAGCCTAGATGGTCAAACTATAAGAATCGATCTGAACATCCTAGAACTAGGATCTTACGATATGATCATTGGGATGGACTGGTTGGAATGACAAAAAGCAATATTAAATTTTTATACAAAGATACTTAGCTATAAAGATGATTCTGGCACCACCAGGACAACCCAAGGTATACCAAAACTAGTATTAGTCAGACAAATTTCAGCAATGCAACTAAAGAAATGTGTGAGAAAAGGATGTCAAGTTTATGCCATCCAAGTGACGAGTTTAGCATAAAAGAAGGATAAGCCAAAGTTGGAAGACTTTGATGTCCTACGTGATTTCAGAGACCTGTTTGTGGATAAGATACCAGAATTACCCCCTAGAAGGGAAATAGACCTATCCATAGATCTATTACCCGGTTCTGCCCCTATCTCAAAGGCGCCTTGCCAGATGAGTCTACCAGAACTGACAGAATTAAAAATACAACTACAGGAGTTATTAGACAAAGAGTATATCAGACCAAGTGTCTAACCTTGGGGAGCACCAATCCTCTTTGTGAAAAAGAAGGACAGTACTCTAAGATTATGTATCAATTATAGACAACTGAACAAAATGACTATTAAGAATAAATATCCCTTACCAAGGATAAATGATCTGTTCGATCAAGTGGGGGGGGGGGGCAGGGGGGGGGGGGCAAGATCTTTTCAAAATTGGATTTACGATCCAGTTATCATCAAGTTCGGATAAAAGACAAGGACATAAACAAAACAACATTTCGGACAAGATATGGACACTACGAGTTTGTAGTCATCCCGTTTGGACTCACTAATGCCCTAGCCATGTTTATGTGCCTAATGAACAGTATCTTCAGTGAGTACTTGGACAAGTTTGTGGTAGTATTCATCGACGATATCCTAGTCTATTCAAAGATGGAGGAGGAGCATGAGGAACACTTAAGAATAGTTCTGCAAACATTAAGGAAGCACACATTGTACGCCAATTTTGACAAGTCTGCTTTCTATCAGAAAGAAATACAATATCTTGGACATGTAATTTCAGCAGAGGGCATTGTTGTAGACCCGAAAAAGACGAAAGACATTATGGAATGGCCGGTACCTAAAGATGTAGCGGGTATATGATCATTCATGGGAATCACTGGATACTACCGCAAGTTTATAGAAGGGTTTTCCAAGATAGCCTACCCTATCAAATCATTATAAAAGAAAGGAACCAGATTTAACTGGTCAGAGAAATGTCAAGACAGCTTCAACAAACTAAAGGAATTATTGACAATGACACCCATATTGAAAGTAGCCAACCCAGATAAAGACTTCACCATATGTGTCGATGTAAGTAAAGAAGGGCTAGGTGGTGTCCTAACCCAGGAAGGACACGTTATTTGTTATGAGTCCTGGAAATTAAAAGAACACGAGCGCAATTACGTCATACATGACTTAGAATTGGCAGCAGTAATACACGCCTTAAAGATATGGAGACACTACATAATGGGCAAAAGATTCCTTTTATTAATGGACAACAGTGGGGTGAAATATTTGTTTAACCAACCAGATCTTAACACAAGACAAGCAAGGTGGTTAGCCTTCTTAAGCGAATTTGACTTTGAGGTTAGACATATCAAGGGAAAGGAAAACAAAGTAGCAGACGCTCTAAGTAGAAGAATCCATGGATTATTTGAGATGAATATTAGCAGGGAAGATAGTGATCTGGAAGAAAGAATAAAGATGGCAGGGGTTGATGAAAAAAATTATACTAAAATAACGGAAGAATTACCAAATAATACCCCAAACTTAGATAAACCAGATCTAAGTATCAATGAGAAAGGGCTGCTACGATTTAAAAACAGACTTTACATACTAGATTCAACAGAGTTAAAATTAACAATCTTGGACGAAGTGCATAAGAAAGCGTACTCTGGCCACCCAGGTTACCAGAAAATGATAACAACACTTAGGAAACTATTTTATTGGCCTAATATGAAGGGAGAAACAGTGGAATACTTGGCTAGGTGCCAAGATTGTCAATAGGTTAAGGCCGAACACCAGCATCCAGCCGACCTCTTATAGCCATTACTAGTACCAGAATGGAAATGGGAGACTATATCACTTGACTTTATAACGAGTTTGCCTAAAAATAAAAAACAGAATGACTCCATCATGGTTGTAATCGATAAACTCAGTAAGTCCACACACTTTATTCCTTTAAAGTCTACTTTTAAAGCTATAAACATCCTTGAAATATTCATGAAAGAAATCTTTAGACTGCATGGTATTCCTAAAATGGTGATTTTAGATAGAGACGTAAAATTCACATCTGCTTTTTGGAAGGAATTGTTCGTAGGGCTCAATACCAACTTGAATTTCAGTACAAGTTATAATCCACAAACGGATGGACAAACTGAAAGGACAAATCAAATCATAGAAGATATGTTCCGCATGTACGTAAGAACAAAACCAAACAAGTGGGAGGATTATATACACTTGGTAGAATTTGCATATAATAATGGGTACCAAACTTCAGCAAAGTTGAGCCCTTTCGAAGTATTGTATGACAGAAAGTGCACGACTCCAATTAGTTGGGATAACCCGGCTGATAGACTCATGGTTGGACTAGAAATGTTCCAAGAAATGGAGAACATGGTAAGAAAGGTACAACAAAACTTGAAGGAAGCACAGGATAGACAGAAGAGCTATGCAGATCTGAAAAGAAGACACTTAGAGTTTCAAGCGGGAGACCATGTATATTTGAAGGTCAAAGCCTGAAAAATCTCACTGAAGCTAGAAACTGTGCCAATCTGGCACCCAGGTTCTGTGGGCCCTTCGAGATACTAGCTTGAATTGGACCCATAGCGTATCAACTTGCATTGCCAACAAATCTAAGAATTCATAATGTATTTCATGTTTCTTTATTAAAAAAATATGTTCACGACCCTACTCATATGATTGATCAGAACTTGGTACAGGTGGAACCTAAAGGCGAATTCCAAGTGGAACCCCTACGCATTCTGGGCTGGAGAGAAATATCACTTCAGAACAGAGTCGTCGCTCAGGTAAAGGTGCAATGGAAGAACTTTAGTCCTGAGGAGGCCACTTGCGAATTTGAGGGAGATTTGCAAAAATCTCATCCAACCTTGTTCCAAGAAAGGAACGAACACTGAGGACAGTGTTTTAATGAAGGGGGAAAGGATGTGACATCCCCAAAAATAAAATAATTTGGAAATTCAAATTTCTGGAAAATTATTCCATTTTTGGTAAAATCGAATTTGGAAAAATTTTGCCATTTATGGAAATTTTGAATTTGTTAATTGTAATAAATTATTATGATTGTTGGGTAGGACTCTGATTTGACTCAACTAACTATTTGACAATGACACTTGTTTGAAAACAAAATATTTTATATTAATCGCAGCAAGACAAATGGAACAACCATGTTAAAAGTAGCTAACCATGACTCCATGAGTGGGGAACATGTTGGAACTACCCCTTGGCTGATTTGTACAAGTGGAAAATTAATGATTTTTCCATTGGCATCCCCTGAAAATTAGGGATTTAGGAAGCTGTGAAAATTCCAAAGAAGGAAAAAGACCTAGGCAAGTTACAAATAAGCATATGCGAGGAGGCAGGACGCTGCTAAGTATGCTAGGGAAAGAGTCTATTTTTTTTTTCACTTGCTATTATGACCACTAGAAAGGTGTGAGGCAAGGAAAGAGGGGACTGAATTGAAGGACAAGGCTGCAGAGGGATTTTCCAAGTTCGCCCTTATGGACCGATGAAGCATTTGAGTATGAATGTAAGATCACCCTATTTCTTGGAAGAGATAATCATGCTAGGATAATACTACAGGAGAACAAATAGACAACTTGTCACTACATATCTTATTTATGTTGTGCGCAGAAAGGAAACAAATTATTTTTTATTAAATCGCTTCGCATTCTCATAAATCACAGAGCGATGCAAATCCTTGCTAAAGATACAACCAATCGAAACAAACACATATGAACACGTAGAGTCGGAAGATGCGAGACCTTTAGTAATGATTCAGTTGGGGTAAACAATCCTTTTAAACAAAAGAAAAAAAGAATTTCATTCACAAGTCCCTCACATCATGCTTACATATAAATTGGAACTTTGATAAACAAAAACGAGTTTAAACCTTCAATTATCCGATACAGAGAATTGGTGCATGAACAAAGGTCCTCTTTACACTAGAAAGAAAAACTATGAACAGAATTCGAGACCTCCAGGTCGTAACAATTTGAAGGGGTATATTTTGGAACCTAAGTACCTTTTCCAAGTTGAACAGAGGCTGGAACCCGCGCTGTGAAGGGGGCACACCTGCATTCCGCCATCATGATAAAACATTAGAAAATTTACACAGTAAAATCTTGATTTATAAACTCAAAAAGGAACAATGATAACCGTCGCTGTCAGATTACTTAAATTAGGGACGAAACACCACATCCTCCTGTTGCCATGATTTTCTTTGTATTCAACCCAGACGAAGGGGAGAAGAGTCTGGAAGCTCCTGGTGGGTACCCTCACAACAGTAAGAGCCCCACCATTAATACATAAAAAACCTTTTATACCAAATATCAAATATTTTCCTTGACAAAATAAAATAGCAGTGCGAATTCAAACAAGAAATCATTTGATAAAACCCTTGACGAGTAAAGCAAAGAATGCAAGGAACGACATCATACTTTTCACCAATAAAATTAATCATGAAGAATAACCTAACTTCATCGAGGGATACTACTATGAGTCACTTCAGTTTACAGTTGCTAAGTATAGGGTAAACAAAGGATTAAACCAGAAATAGACCCACGGGAGACACACAGTAAACTCGAAGTATAGTTTCCCAGAAGTAGAGATTCTGTGACCCATGGTTATAGTAAGGAAACCTTTTACTGTCACTACGAAATTAAAAAGGGAATCGCATAGACTCTATGGGAGTAAGGAAAGTCTGTAACCCACAACAAACTGTACAGGAAACAATTTTCTTCTCCGCTTCAACCAAAAACAATAAACTCTGTTCGAATCCAAAATTCGATAGTCCCTTAGAGAAAACTTACCAGGCATTGCCATCGACTGCACCAAGGGTTTCTCACGGAGGTGGTATATGTTTCCCTGTGGAATTTGGATAATACAGAGTCATTCCCTTCGAAGGCACAAGGGAGAAATGAGACCGCAAAAACCTAAGAGGCACGATTATACTCTTTACAACATGGAAGGTACATGACCTTACACTAGGGCAAGCTGGCGTATACAGATTGGGAGGAGCAGGAGGAAGAGACATCGGGCTGTGGATTGTAGGACCCTTAATCAATTTCACTGGACAGAGTCTTAAACTCCTCCAGACAAGTAAATCCACCACCCTAAATGTAGGAGATACGAAGTAAACCAACAGTAAAACTATGACTATCCAATGAACTAGTCGGCTTCCAAACCATGAAGTTGTCTTCTTGTTACTCCAGCAAGAAGAGGAGGGTTAGTTAGTTCAGTTGTGCGAAGAATGACGTAGACAGGATCGAATTTAGTTCGTTATGGGAAGGACAAGTTGTATCATAACGAAAGTAGAACCATCAAAGGAAACCACTTGGAAACCTTTCCTAAACCATTTAAAACCTTTTACTGTCACTACAAAATTAAAAAGAATCGCGTAGACTCTATGGGAGTAAGGAAAGTCCTGTAACCCACAACAAAGTATACATGAGACAATTTTTTTCTTCTCGGCTTCAACCAAAAACAATAAACTCTGTTCGAATCCAAAATACGATAGTCCCTTAGAGAAAACTTACCAGGCATTGCTGTCAACTGCACCAAGGGTTGCTCATGGAGACGGTGGATGTTTCCCTGTGGGAGTTGCATAATATAGAGCCATTTCCCTTCGAAGGCGCCAGGGAGAAATGAAACCGCCAAAACCTAAGAGGCATGATTATACTCTTTATAGCATGGAAGGTACATGACCTTACACTAGGGCAAGCTGGCGTATACAGATTGGGAGGAGCAGGAGGAAGAGACATCGGGCTGTGGATTGTAGGACCCTTAATCAATTTCACTGGACAGAGTCTTAAACTCCTCCAGACAAGTAAATCCACCACCCTAAATGTAGGAGATACGAAGTAAACCAACAGTAAAACTATGACTATCCAATGAACTAGTCGGCTTCCAAACCATGAAGTTGTCTTCTTGTTACTCCAGCAAGAAGAGGAGGGTTAGTTAGTTCAGTTGTGCGAAGAATGACGTAGACAGGATCGAATTTAGTTCGTTATGGGAAGGACAAGTTGTATCATAACGAAAGTAGAACCATCAAAGGAAACCACTTGGAAACCTTTCCTAAACCATTTATTAACCTCCTTAGAAACCTTTCCTGTCACGAATTGAAGACTGATGTTGACACAATTAGGTAGTGCATGAGCATTTAAAACTAAAGCATAAGTTTTATGCGCAAAAATCCAATAGTCTGATTCTATTAAAAACAAAGGGACTGAAAATTCCCATCCTAGCGTATAGGTAGGTGCGGGCATTATAATAAAGCCCTTATAATAAAGTAAGGATTAGAATATATTGAATTCAATTTTTGTAAGGTATTAAGCCAAGAGTATTAAGCTTAAGCCAAGATTATTAAGCTAGTATGTTATAAGGTCATGCAAGAAAACACAAAGTGTAAGTACCTGGCTCACAAATGGATTAAACGAAATTGAATAAGAAATATTGGACCAATTTTTTTTTTTTTATGAGAATTTTGAGAAGTTAGCAGGAGTCGTCCGATCCAACAGGACGCATGGCACCAGATCCGAATCAGGGAGAAAGTCATTTCAGGAAAGTTGAAGTGAGGAATGCACAGATTTCCTGAGTCTCGAAATGATGAAGCCCTGAAGTCCCCAAATGTCGATATTCATCTAGGTCATCTGATTCAAAGGGAAACGTGGCGCCTGATCTGAGAAATCATGATTTCGTGACTCAGAGGTTTTAGCATGGAGCACAACATAGATTCGCGAAACGCGAAGCGCCCAGAAGTTGGGCCCACCATCATAGCCCGTGGTTATATGAAAAGTAGGGCTATAAAGAGGGGCATGCTCCTATTGGGGGACTGGAAACTAAGGTTATTTGGGGAGACAATTGTGGCCGTCAAATTCAAAGTAAGTCCGACTGTTGATCTGGATGGGCCCTTTCGCAAGTTCGAGCATCGGGATATTTGGAATCAAGTGGGGTGAAGATTCTCGCAATGCAAAGTCCTGAAATTTCATGAAAGAAACCACAGGTCATGACCCGAAGTCACATGAAGCGATGGAGAGGAGCCACTCCAGAAGCCGAGGGTTCCCGTATTTTCATAGAGAAAGATCTACGTGGTCTCAAGGCTTCGTGATTGACTTGAAGGAGTCATGAATGTCTCCTGGAGAATTCATGGGTGTCAAGCTTCATCCTGATCCTGATGAAAGTAGTTAATGGAAATGGGGGAGGTGGTTGAAACCTCGTTTCACCCTATAAATGGAAAGTGTGGAAAAGTTGGTCGTAGTCATTGATAATCAACCCATTATCAAACATGGTTAGCCATAGTCATTGATAATCAACCTTCTTCAACCACATTCAACCATGCTAAAACATAATCAACTATTGTCAACAATAGTCAAGCGTGGTCAACCATGGTTAATGTTATCCAAACATAACTATGTATAGTTAAACCATCGTTTACCATAATCAAACATGGTGAACCAAAATAAACTATTATCAAAGATGCTCAACCATGCTCAAACATCATCAACCATAGTCGACCATGGTTAAACATGGTCAAACATGGTCAAACATAGATAATAATCTTCAAACATAGTCAAACATGGTTAACCATAGTCAACCATAGTTAACCATGATCACCCATGGTGAATAGTGTTGAATCATATTAAACTATTGTCAAACATGGGAAAACATGGTAAACCATGGTCAAACATTGTCAACTATAGTTTATTATGGTTAATCATAGTAAAAAATGGTTAACAATGCTCAACCATTTCCATAGTAAACCATGGTCAAACATTGTCAATTATAGTCGACTATGGTACAATAATAGTAATAGTCAAACATTCTTAATTATAATTGACTATGGTTAATCATAGTAAAAAATGGTTAACAATGTTCAACCATGTCCAACCATATCCAACTATAGTCAAACATGGTCAACTATAATAAACCATGTTTCTCTTTTCTTTTTTTTTATTCTTATTAAAACTTAATAATATTATCTTATAGTAAACCATATTATGATTATAATATAATACAATATAATAATTATATAAAATTTATAATATTATAGACAATTTTAATGGAAATTTATTTGTTAATAAATTTAATAATGTTATATTAATTTTTATTATTAATTAATGATGTATAAGTAACTTTATTCAAATCAATATATGATAGATAATATTTCAATATAGTTTTATCTATCCTTGAGTTACTAGTAAAAACCACATTAATAATATTAATGTGTTTGTATATTATAGGAAATATTAAAATTTGGCGTTGTCTAAACATTCGATTTTTTGAACTTTTTTCATCGGAATATGACGAAACAAATATTGGTAAAATCATCATTTTCTATTATTTAAATTGCATTTTTGAATGCATAAATGGATTCATCATCCTGAAAAACCTTTAGGGTACTCGAATTATGAAGACTCAATCACTCAAATATGGAGTTCCAACAATTTTTGGTCGGATTTCGAGAAAAATTAATCGGAAAATATGCCCGTAAAAACACCAAAAAATCGAACGTAGAAAGATACATTAATATTATTAATGCAATTGTTGCTAATTATGACAATAAACATAAATACCTGTTATAATTTATGAGTAGAGGATGAAGAGACTTCAAACTAGATTTAAGATAACATATGTAAGTGTACCATTAAAATTGAATGCTACTTAAGAACATATAATCCCATCATTACAATTTCTTAAACCTTTTTTTTTGGTCAATTTAAGGTAACATATATAGATGTACAATTAAAATTAAAATTAAACACTACTTAGAAAACATATAATCCCATCATTGTAATTTCTTAGAACTTCTTTTTAATCATAAAATGTGATTTTAGAAATTCTCTCCTTACTACTAACAAATTATTTGAGGTAGTCAAATTTAATCTATACACACTAATATTCCAAAAAATCCTTATGGACTACCATCAAATTATTTAAAATGGTCAAATTTAGTCTATACACAATAATAATACTTGAGCCAATAAATTATAAATTATTTAAAGTGGTCAAATTTAGTTTACACACAATAATAATGAGGCATATTGAAATCGTGTACTTGTA
>CBVK0103690090.1:453-22483 GCA_900067695.1 Picea abies
AACCACAATATGTACATGGACTTTTTCTTCCATTTTTACATACAAATTTAGCATGCTTAACATAATCAAAAGCAACTGAATGATAAGCAGAATTATACCTTGAACATTCACCTTTATCACCTCTTTGAGGAGGTGAATTTGAAGAGTTACAAGCTCTCTTTTGAAGACCACCAAATTTGTTCTAGTCGTCATGGCTGTCACAACTCTTTTGTTTCACACATTTGCATTCATATTGAACACAAGCCTTGCATGCTAGAGGGATTGAACTTTCAACAAAAGTTCTTGAACTTTCACCTTTATAGCCTTCTTGAGGAGGTGAACTTGAAACAAAATTTGTTCTTGGAACTTTTTTCCTTGTCTCCACAACTTTGGAATTTGCTCCATCTCTTTGTTCATATCCAAGACCACAATACTTGGGTCTCTCTTCAACAACAATAGGCTCAACAATGCCTTGTGCATGCTTGCCCAGCCCTTTACCTTTATAGCCCATTTTTAATAATAACTTGGACCCTATTCCTCTTGTGTGATTTTCAAAAACACCAAAACATTCATCTTGAGAGGAATTTGAAGATAAACTAACATTACATACCTTATGTTCATGCATGTACTTTTATGTTCATGCATGTACTTGGTAAGGGTTTCCTTTTCCTCATGGAGTTGAATCTCCATCTCATGCAACTTTTCAAGAAGCTGGTCTTTATCCTTCTTCATGGCCATCAATTGCTCTTCAAGGGCAATGCTCTCCTTTCTATCTTCACACATCTCTTTCATCACATCTCTCATGGTTAGTAACTCCTTCAACATCTCTTTGTCAAATAACTTAGATAATGAAGATGTATGAGAACTACCAATGTTTGAAGCTTCCTCCATCCTTGCAAGATATCAAACTTCAACACAAAAATTGCACAAATATCAACAGCTAAATATCAAGCTATTAATGGCAAATACATGAGAAAAACAAACTATTCCCTGATACCACCTGATCTGAAAATAGTGGGTTGACTTGTTATGCTATGCAAGCACCCTCTACTTCATTAAAATAAACTTTACAGGACCTTGCTTCATGTGTTAAAATATGCAAGATAGATTATGTGCTGAGTTTTATGCTTCTTCCTTTAAATGTTCATGTATGAGAAAATGTTCTTTTAAATGGTTAAATATGTGCTTTAAATAAATACACAACAACATAACTTGCAGCCAAAAAACCACCAAACTCACAACAATAACAAGATGATAAAGGAGTTCACCCCTCTTTGGGCTACATCTCCTTGAGCCTCCTTCAATGGACTTGGCTCTCTGGGATTAATTTGTCAAATATTCTTTTACAATCTGCTGCTCAACTCCAATGGAAATACTAACTGTACCATTGGGATCAGAATACATAAAAACCCCAAAAATGACTAATAAAACTCTGAAAATGGATCATGGCTCATCCGGGCATGACCTCTTCTACATGTGGCCTTAAGCTTCCCTGAGCTTCTCTTTGGAAAAAACACTTGTAAAAATCCTCAAATGGATCTGAAACATATCCCAAAGTGTTCAGAGCATATTATTTAGCCAAAAATGATTATTCAATCACAGAAAACAAACATAGGCTCATCTGAGCAAGACCTCAAACAATGAGGGCTTCAAGCTCCCTAGAGCTTCCTGAAAATTCAATGGTTAAAAGACTTCAAAAGAAGTCTTCAAATGGTTATGAAAACAGTTCCAATGGATTCAGAACGTCCAAAAACCCCTAGCTGGGCTTTTACTGCACCTCATTCGGCCAAAAAATGAAGAAGATAGGCCTCCTGCCATTCTCTTCCTTCAAGCTTGTTGTCTCTGGTTCGCCAAAACGCACCTTTGTATGTTCAACCAAGAACACGCTAAAAAACTCATGCTAAAAACTAGCACCCGTGCATAACTGCAAAACTGATCAAACTGTAGGACAGTTAGGGTGCGCCCAACCCCTAACCGCCAAGACCACGGTCACAAGGGTCACCATGTGACCACGCGCTATCACAAAAGGGCTCTGTTTATAAGGGCGAATGAATGATTGACAAGTGGCGCTATTTGGTAACCATTTCAAACCAATCCAAACTCCGCACGCTCTGTGGCAAGGTCATATGATATGTAATACAACTGTGGGCTACCGTGCGTGCCAAACTCCATTTATACAATGGTCATATGTTAAATGCAATACAACCGCGTGCTAACGTGCATGCCAAACTCTGTTTATACAATGGTCATATGTTAAATGCGATACAACCAAGGGCTCCATTACATATTCGCACACATTCATATATACAATGGTCATATGTTTAAAGTGTGTGACCGGGGGCAGGGGCTAAGCCCCAGCCCGGACGCGCCCCAAATCAAACTTCAATTCAATTTAAATAAATATAAAACCATTCATATAACAAGAACTAATGCGTGGTGTGTTGGTAGGGCAGACTTTGTTAAAGCTTGGTCGGGAGAGGAGGTCCGGGGTTTGATCCCCATGGACTCCCACACCATTTGTCCAATAAATGCCACGTGTCGCAATGTCATTTGCCCTCATCTACCAATCCAAAACTGCCACATCATCATATGCCACTTCAGTGTATGGACGTATGACCTCTACCACATCACCATCCGTACGGACTATACAGATTGCACATTCAACACTCATTTTTTTCCCTATTTGGCGATTCGAACAGATCGCGATATCTCTCTCATCCGATGTTTGTTTGAACCCAAACTAGTTGTGTTGGGTTCGTGGAAACGAGGGCTACGCACTCATTTGTTTTGAGGCAATTCTGAGAACTTTGATTTTTGAGCTAAATTTTGACCCCTGGTCCAGATTTTGATTAATCCGAGATCTCAGTTTAATAGGAGTTTGATAGTAGGTTACATACACACGTCGCTTGGATTTTATTCCTTCATATGTTAATTATATCTGTAACCTCAAGAGTATGTGACTCTACACTGCCAACTGTCATGGCCAATTGTACAATTGTTTCTTTATTTTCTTGATTTGTTGAAGCTTATTTATCTCATCTCTTTTCCCTTAATGAATTGTGCTCTACTCATTCTTGTTTCCAAGTTCATCTTCTCTGTATTATCTTCTTTTCTTCTCATTTTTTCATGGTATCAGATCTCAGGATGTAAGCCTCTTCACAATGCCTGGAGAGAATCTTGATCATAAGAAGAAGAGTGCAGAGCTTACATTGTCTCGCATATGAGAGCACGAAACACAAGATTCTTCACAAAGGTTGGAGAGAAGTCAACAATCTGAAGTACGCTCAAAATATCATTGGAGACAGCAAGCATGAGGAAGCAGAGCTGTAGAAGGACAAAACACTTGAAGATTTGCGAGCATTTAAAGAATTCATGAAATTCTTTCTTACAGAGAAATTTTGAAGAAGCAGCAAAGGAGAAGTGACTTCAGGTGTAATATTGCACACGAGAACATATATGATTCCTTAATTAACTTTAGAAATGATGAGCCCGCAAATAAGGTGATTTTTTTTTTCAGTCGTAAGATCTGAGCGAGAGAAAGATCAGTCATCAGAGGAAGAAAAGATCAAGTCACAACCGTCATATCTCATTAGAGAGAGATCGATGGTGGGGAGGCATTATGGGGAGCAGGAAGCAAATTAAAGTTTCTGCAAGTTGGGAGCCCACAATCCCTCAAGATCATTGATCTTGCTAGATGAAGAGATCAACAACAGATATTGATCCCACTACAAATGAGCATCTTTGCATTGCAGGGATCAGAGAGGAAATTAATGTTTGTGCAAGTTGTGAGCTTACAATCACACCTGATCGTTGATCTTTCTAGATCAAAAGATCAACAATGGATATTGATCCTGCTACGAATGAGCATATTCACATTACGAGGATCGAAGAGGAAATTAAAGTTTGTGCAAGTTGTGAGCCTGCAATTGCTCAGGATTGTTCATCTTTCTAGATCAACAGATCAATGAAGGATATCGATCCCACTATGGTAGAGCTTCTTCTCTTTGCAGAGATCAAGAAGGAAATTAAAGAGTGAGCAAGTTAAGTCTCCACAATCACTCGTGGTCGTTGATCTTCAAGCAAGGGCTAGGTGTTAGGTGATCTCATACTCCGGGAGGAAGAAAAAAAAATTTGAGTGTGTAAAGGACTCCCGAAGATCCGAAGAGCCGGAGTAGATCCATATCATTGATAAAAGTGGACATGTGGCAGGAGATCCTGCTTTTTGACGATAATCAATTCAAAAGAAAGACGAATGTGAGAAGCCAGAATTCCTAAATGCCCGAAGCCCAGAGTTCATCTAGACCATCCATCAAAGAGGACACGTAGCGCCAGATCTCACACTTTAGAGACTTAGCACTCCAGAAGGTTTTGCGGAGCGAGATATACCTAAAGTCTCGAAGTAAATCTGAGCCCTTGAAGGCTGAGGACACAGATCGACAGATTTGTCACTCCAGAAGGTTAACACTTCGGAGGTTTGTGGTGTTGTGAACCTCAAAACACCTGAAGCCCGAAGTTCCAAAGTAAATCTTGGCCAAAAAAATCAATAGGCCATGTGTAGGAAGATCTAATAGTTCAGAGATACAACACTTCAGAGGATTGTTTGAGAAAGAAAACAAAAAATCCCTAAGCCAAAACTCATGAAGTACATCTCAGCCATGAAAATCAAGAGGACACGTGGAGGCAGATCTCTCACTTCAAAGATACAAAACTTCAGAGGATTGTAAGAACCCTGCATTAAAAAGGCCTGAAGCTCAAACTACCGAAGTAATTGTGGACTGTTGATCTCAAATCAACAAGAACCATTCACCTTTGCAGCAATAACACCGGAAGTCCCAAAGTCTCGAAGTAATTGTGGACCGTTGATCTCAAATCAATGAGGATATAGGTCTTTGAAATAATTATGTTGTTCAACCATTCGACTATTCAGAGTAATTGATACCTTCAGCTTCGAAACACCAAAAGTTCAAAGACCTGGAGTGCTTGGTTTTCATCCCCCGGTCACATGATAAGATAAACTTCAATTTTTTTTTGGCTCTCGAGTAAACTCAAAAATTCCAATTCTATGATTAGAGGGGCTACAGTTGTTAAAGAACAGAGCTCAGAGCTATAACTCCGTAAATCTCGTGCTCAGATAGGCAGATCCAGCCATATCAAAGCTAAAGAAGTGGTCTACCCCATGTTTTTTGGCCCGAAGTCACACAGAGGATTTCGCGGACCTGGTTTTATGCACAAGAAACAGGTAAGCACGCAAATCTCTAACAATTTTTTTATTGTTTTGTTTCATGATAGCCACCTCTAGTAATTTAGGACCAACACAAGGATCGATTCTTCTTGGAAAGAACTATGAGTTTGGTCTCTTAGAATGAGATCCTTTTTACAAGAATAAGAGTGTTGGGATCCAGTGGATCTTGGCTACGTGGAACCAAATCTAGCATACCTTGCTACCATGACCAATCAATAGAGAACTTCTCATGCAACACAATGGAATAGAGAGAATAAAGAAAAATTATAGATTCAAAATTCAGTGGATGACTCGATTTTCTCAAAAATCACAGGTGTTGTTACTTCAAAGCAAGCCTGGGACATCCTTAATTCATCTTACCAAGGAAATTAGAGGGTCAAAAATATCAATATGTAGACCTTGAGGACACATTTTGAGACTTTAAAAATGACAGAGTCTAAAAACGTTGATCAGTTTATGACTAGAGTCATGGGAATTGTAAACCAGATCGGATTGACTGGTGAAGCCATCCCTGATCAAAGAATTTTTGAGAAAGTCCTCAGAAGTCTACCAAAAAAATTTGAAATGGTTGTTACAACCATCCTTGAATCCAAGGATCTATCAAATTTTTCAATAGATGAATTAAGGGGCTCTCTATTGACACATGAGACCAGACTACATCTTGAAGATGAGTCAATAGAAAATGCCTTCAAGACTCAATTCTCCTTTAGCAGAGGAAGAGGCAGAGGCAGAGGTAGAGGTCGCCAAGGAAGGGGGAGAATTCCAAGTAACCATCACTCAAGTGAAGGTCACAGAAAACATAGCCAGAATCAGAATTTCCAAGTTCACAGACAACAGAATCAGAATCAGAATTTCTAGCCTCAAAGAGACAAAGGGAGAAGATAAAATGACAAATCAAACATACAATGCTATTACTGCAAAGCGTATGGGCACTATGGATCTGAATGAAGGAAGAAGCAAGCATATCAACTCTCAGGTAGAGAACATCTCTCAAATCATGAAGGAGAAACCTCAGATGGTATGTTTTTCTCATGCCACAAGACTGAAGAGCAACACAAAGATCTCTGGTTGCTAGAAAGTGGATGCAACAATCAAGTGATAGGTAACAAATATTTACTTCCATGCATTAATTCTTTAATTTCATCTGATATTATACTTGGAAATGATTCCTTAGTCAAAGTTTAAGGAAAAGGAACTGTACCTATTCTTACTAAACAAAATGTCAAGAAAGACATAAATAATGTCTATCATGTTCCATATCTGAAACATGATCTGTTAAGTGTAGGAAAACTAATTGAACATGGCTATAAGGTAGTTTTTTAAGGAGCATCATGTAGGATATATGATAAAACCTCCACTAGAAAATTGATTTATGAAATCCACATGACTAGGAATAGAATGTTTCCCCTGACCCTCAAAACTACAAATTTGATCCAATCATATGCACAAAGTGCATCCACCTACAATGAAACTATGGTTTGGCACAAAATATTTGGGCATCTACCCTTTCAAAGTCTAATCCTTCTACAGAAGCACTCCATGGTCAAAGGACTACCTATCCTCAAAGAGAATAATCCCCCATGTGAGTCTTGTATTCTTGGAAAACATAAGAGAACTAGTTTTCCACAGTCCTCCACTTAAGACAAACAACACTTAGAGATGGTTCACACTGACCTATGTGGACCAATGAAAAAAATTCAATAGGTGGTAGTGTTTATTTTTTAACGTTTATTGATGAATTTAGCAGGAAAATTTGGATCTATTTTCTGAGACACAAGTCTGAAACCTTTGCAAAGTTCAAAGAATTCAAGGTTGAAGATGAAAACAGAGTGGGAAATATGTGAAGACTCTCAGGTCATATGGAGGAGGAGAATACAACTCCAAAAAATTTGAAAATTTCTTCAAATCACAAGGCATCATCATGAAAACTACAACCAAGTATACTCCACAAAAAAATGGAGTGGCTGGAAGGAAAAATCAGACAACAATGAACATGAAAATAATCATTCTTAGAGAAAAATTTCTGTCAAATCTATTTTGGGCTGAAGCAATAGCATGCTTAGTTTATCTTCTGAATAGATCTCCAACCACCAGTCTCAAGATGAAGGTCCCTCAAGAAGCATGGAGTGAGGCAAAGCTAAATGTTGCTCATCTAAGGACATTTGGATGCATTGCATTCGCTCAATACCTTCCGAATTGAGGAAAAAACTTGATGATAGAAGTGAGAAATTCATTTTTGTTGACTACAGTGAGACATCGAGAGACTGTAGACTCTACAATCCGATTTCAAAGAAACTAATTCTCAATGGAGATGTCAAATTTCTTGAAAATCAGTTCTAGAGTGAGCCTAAAAATTGGCCTATGGGCAATCAAAATCCATTGCTGCCACTTCCTCAAAACACGGAAAATTCAAGACAACAAACACATCAGCTTGCCCTTCCAAGATTGCAAGTACAAGGACAACTTGAAATTCCTTAGGACAAATCTACTTCAAGCAGAAATCCATCCTCTGAACTTCAAAATTAGATAACTCGCAGTTTGAGAGAAATCCATCAGCAGTTGGATGACATTGATAAACACAATCTTTTTGCATTAATGTCATGTCAACCTACATCTTTTAAAGAGGCAGCTAAAGAGCCACATTGGGTTCAAGCCATGAACCAAGAGATTAACTCCATTGACAAGAACAAGACATGGGATCTTATTGATTTTCCCAGATACAAGAAAAGTATTGGTGTCAAGTGGGTTTACAAAACTAAACTCAATGAAAAGGGGCAGATTCTCACAACAACTAGATATTGATTATGGCGAAAAATTTTCTTCAGTATAAAGGTTGGACACTGTAAGGACTCTCTTAGCCATAACAACTCAACACAAATGGCAAGTATACCAGATGGATGTTAATTCAACCTTCTTGAATGGTATCTTACAAGAAGAGGTCTATGTGGATCAATCACCTGGATTTGAAGTTAAAGAGAAACCAACCAAAGTGTATTGGTTGAAGAAAGCCTTGTATGGCTTAAAGAAAGCTCCAAGAGATTGGTACAACAAAATTGACGCTTACCTGAGCAAGAGTGGTTTCAGGAGAAGCCAAAATGAGCCAACTCTATACACCAAAACTGATCAGCATGGTAAACTTTTGATTGTATGTTTATATGTTGATGACATGATATATACTATAAATCTTGAGTTAACCAGTTTTAAACATGCCATGCAATTTGAGTTTGAGATGACAAATCTTCACATAATGAAATATTATTTGGGGATTGAGGTTGACCAATCGGGCAAAGGAATTTTTGTTTGTCAGCAAAATTATGCAGCAAACATCATCAAAAGATTCTGCATGGAAGACTGCAATCCAGCATAAACTCCTATACCCCTAGGCACAAAATTGAGCAAGCAAGATGAATGCCCTACAGTGGATTCTACCATGTACAAAAGTATAGTAGACAATTTGTTGTATCTTACAATAACTAGGCCTGATATTATGTATGCAACGAGCTTTGTTTTCAGGTTCATGGAATCCCCCAAATATTCTCACTGGAAGATGGCAAAAAGGATTTTGAGATACATTGCAGGCACTCTCAATTTTGGCTTATGATACACTCAGTCTCATGATAATCATCTATCTAGTTACACAGACAATGATTTTGCAGGTAGCCTAGATGACCGGAAAAGCTCTTTAGGACATGATTTTCACCTGGGCACGAACCTGATTTCTTGGGAATCAAAGAAGCATCACATTGTATCGATATCTTCTGCAAAGGCAAAGTATGTCGTTGCTACCTCAGCTTCCTACCAATATGTGTGGCTGAGAAGAATATTGAATGATATGTCACATAAAGAAAAGGAGCCAACTCCTATCTTCTGTGACAACACCTCAGCAATTGCTCTATCAAAAAACCATGTGTTTCACAAGAAAAACAAGCATATTGACACTCATTTTCACTTACGCGAGCTAGTCAATAATGGTGACATCGCACTTAAATTTTGGACACTCGTTTTCACTTCATATGTGAGCTAGTCAATAATGGTGACATCACACTTAAATTTTGTGGCTCTCGAGATCAACTCACAAATATTTTTACAAAGGCACTAGGAAAATCCGTTTTTGATTTTTAGAGACAACACTTGGGCATTATCAGTGCTGATGTTTGTAACTATTGAGTTTAAGAAGGAGTGTTAATTATATCTGTAACCTCAATAGTATGTGACTGTACACTTCCAGTTGTCATGACTAGCTGTACGATTGTTTCTTTATTTTCTTGATTTGTTGAAACTTATTTAGCTCATCTCTTTTCTCTTAATAAATTGCGCTCTTCTCATTCTTGTTTCCAATTTAGTCTTCTTTGTATTATCTTCTTTACTTCTCATTTTGTCATCCTCCACTCCACAGATCGATTCAATTGCATATCGAAAGGGTTTTCAATTCTGGATCGATTACAACTACACTAATATTATCTCCACTTCCCCTTCCCAAGGTTAATTTTGTCCCTTGAATCGGTCACCTATGACCCTGGACATAGAAAGAAATCCTCTAACGCGGTACCCATTCCAAAAAATAACACGTCCACCAGCAGCTTCAATGCTGCTCAACTCGTCCTCTCGTATGGGCCTATGGTCACTAGAAAGGGGAACAACTTTGCCTCCCCTTGATAATACTGCTCTGAGATCTCCACAGTTCGCAATAAGAAGTTGAAATGGGCTCACAATGGCAGCTTGCAATAAGAATTTGAAATGGGCTCACAATGGCTACCACAGGTGTTGAACCCATGTTTTTTTTTCCTATTGATTCTTTTGCAACATAGATTGCTTCTTTCTAAGTAGAGAGATTGCAGGACGCTTCTAAGAGATCGTAGGTTGCTTCTCTTCACACGTTTGCTTCTTTCAAATAAAAAAACATAGTTCAACTTATCACATACTTACCACACTTTTATGAGGTCGCAAACTATCAAGGGGTATTATGCAAACAATTGAAATGCCTAGGCTGCGAGCAATCACTCCCCTTCTCCCATGCAAGTGGATTTGGAATGGAAGTTTCAACGATGGAGATAGAATTGGATTCCTCTTGAAGCCAATCCCGAAGTCGTGAGTTATTTTGCGTGGGGTTTTGGTATACCTGAAAAGAGAAGGTGAGTAAGAAGATAGCGATGGATTCGTTATAGGTCGGATGCTTAGGGTTTGAATTCTTGTTTCAGATTCACAGTTCTTGTTTCTTTCAACGGTTCTCTTTGCGTGTTCATAAATAAGATAGATATTGACTTTGCCTTTTGAGTTGGATCATGAGTTCATCTCCCACTTGATCGTCATTTGCTTTCAAACTAAACATCATATATAGAACAGTTCTTTCAATAGTCCGTCCACAGACTTTCTCAATTTTTGAAAGGCAGACGGATCCATCACGTTTATTCGATGATATTCGAACCCATTCACATAATTTATATGCAATCATTTTCAAAAAAAATAAAAAGACAACGAGGCTGTGGAAAATCTAAAGACTCAAATCAGCAACTTATAATCATACTAAGATTACATAGATTGGTGCTGTATGTATACCCTATCAATTTTTTTAGGGAAGTATATATACTTTATCTCTTTTGGATTTGAACTTGTGACTTCTTAAAAGGAAACACATATTTTTAATCATTAGACTTACTTAGGTTGTACCATAGTAACAATATATCAAGAAACAGAAATAAAATCTCAAATATTTAGCCAAAAACAAATAGGGTAAAATAAACTCATCAACTAATCAATTCATCTAACTAAGATTTAGGATTATGTCTAACACCTATATCTTATGATGTGTAAATAAAAGACTTATAACCCACTCACTTCACCAACGTGAATTCTATGAAGAAATTAAAATCTAACCTTTGTTCTCAACTTTATATAGAGATATTGATTCACATAATGACTACAAAGCCTCGCAGGTTCAAATGAGTGCCCGATAAGAGCTAATCCACTGGGACTAGCTATCTCTCCAACATGTTTATCTATGGAAATAAAATAATTAGTTTTGTGTCGCCCATGCAATCGGAGAGAAAAAAATTCTACTTCATGTTCTTTCATAGGCATGGAAGGTTGTAATATGCGAACGAAATGCCTACTATTTTCTAATGTAGCCTCCTTAAATGCTTGGCTTCATATGTGTACCAAATACCTTTGTTTGTATGAAAATTTTTCTACTCCATGTTCTTCTATAGGCGTGGAAGATTGTAATATGCCAACCAAATGCCTACTGTTTTCTAATGTAGCTTCCTTAAATGCTTGGCTTCATACGTGTACCAAATACCTTTGTTTGTATGTGTAAGTCGAACTAGTTTTCAGTATTGTGTATGAATTTTGTTCGTATAATAACTAGCACAGTCACATAATTGTGGCTGATTAATGCCGAAAGGTTGATAAGATGAAAAGAATCCTTAAAATAATATATTAAATTTTATTATTGATTAACAAATAAATGGTTGGGCTTTATTTATCTGGTGTTAATATTTTAATTTATGTTAATCTCTTAGGTGGCAATCAGTTAGCTATCAAAGTAATTTTTAAATATGATTAGGTAAATGTAAAAAAGTAAACACATAAACGAATGTCTTTATAATAGCTAGGAAGTTAGTGATTGAAATCACAGCCATTTATTTTGTGTGACTACTAAGAATATTCCAGCCATATTTAATCCTGTCCATGGAAAACTTATTAAGCACTAAACCCCTATTAAATCTGTCAATTTTCAATAGGTGTACGCCTTTCGACGTAATTATCCCAAAACAATACACCAACACTACAACTTTTGAGTGGAGAAACAAAGCATGAAGGTGAGAACATTAATGTATTTGGAATGAGGCATCCAATGATAATCAATACTCTAACAACAAATGCATGAGTCTTTAAACATCAAGCAACCAATTCAATGTTGTTAATGAAGAATTTATAGTCTAAGTTCTCTTGCAAAGTCCTTAAAAATCAAGCAACAAATTAAATATTGTTAATTAAGAATGTATAGCCTAAATTCTTTTACAATTAATTACTAATAATAATATTGTTATTGAAGAATTTATATCTTAAGTTCTCTTGCAAAGTCCTTAAAAATAAATAACAAATAAAATATTGTTAATTAAGAATGTATAGCCTAAATTTTTTTACAATTAATTACCAATATTGGTTATCTCATAAATCTTGTACAATCTCCCCCACAACAACACAACATCTCTTTTTTTACAATTAATTACCAATATTGGTTATCTCATAAATCTTGTACAATCTCTCCCACAACAACACAACATCTCTCTTAGATGGAACACCTTATTGCAAACCAATTTCTAATTCCAATATATTAAAATCAAGCAACAAATTAAATATTGTTAATCAAGAATGTATAGCCTAAATTCTTTTACAATTAATTACCAATGCTGGTTATCTCATAAGTCTTGTACAATCTCTCCCACAACAACACACCTCCTCTCTTGGATGGAACACGTTATTGCAAACCAATTTCTAATTCCAATATATTGGAGGGCAAAGGTATGGTTGAATTGTGGGTCTCAATCTAATTCCCCTACTGTCCATATAAGTAACTCCCAACAAACGAAAGTAATAGTTATATGATAGCTCTAACATTTAATGGTACAAGAGACATCCAGCAAAGTGATCTAGCTACGGGCCTTTAAGCTACGCTTGAGCCTTTTACAACCAGATTTGAAGGTGGTGTGCTTGGCTCTGGAAACCAATAAGACCGCGACCTTTACTCTAATATTGCGTAAATCTCTTCCTTCGCTCTGCGCCTTGGCAGCGTAATACACGCAGACTAGGTTTTGGATCTTCAGCCCCTTCTGCCGGTCTTTCCTCGCATTCCCCAGGCAAAGACAAGGGCTGGCTGCTTTACGGTTCCCCTGGTTTATGTTGAAATTATAAATTTGGAAATCGAGATAGGGTGTCAATTTGGAGTTGGAGGCAGGTTAAAATCGAACAAAATAATTTGCCACGGCGAGACAAGACCGGACATGCCACAGAAACATACATACTTATTGTCCGCTTCTGCGTGGCATCTTCGGGAAGGAGAAAGGAGAGAAAACACCCACCGCCATGAGCAGCGCATCGAATATAAGGTCATATATATCATGTTGAACTAAATTGTCAATAAAGATCCATAAGAGATAAGGTAAGTATGGAACATGGGATATGGGTGGATGTATGGATATATATCCATAGGCATGTACATACGTCTCTCATACCATACGGCCTAGGGTTTCGGGGACAGTTATAATAAAGATCTATCTTATCGCAATTCGCATCCATCTCCCACCGCCACCATCGATTTATCTCTCCATTCAGCTTTTTGCATCTGGCCCCAGCCGGGAAGGAAAAACCGTGCTGCACTTTTTCATTCGATTTCTTTGCTTTTCGCATCGGCGCATCAGGGACGAGAGTATTACCACGTTCGATTGAACTGAAGACGGCTTTCGAGGGCCACGGACAATACGGTCGAGCACCGCTTATGGGAGGAGCATAAGCAATATAGTCGTTGCCAGCCCCTTTCTTTTGTACGCACCATTACGGCATGTTGCATGGACCATTTTATTCTATTCTATACATATCTTTGTCTGCAGATGGAGACTCTTCTCCTCAGTCAAACCCTGTTTGTACACGAATATCTCAAAGTTTATTGAAGCTTTTCCACCATGAATTTCTTGCACTGCGTTTTGTTTTAAGTCCTCGCAGCCTTGATAAAGGGCTCTACTTGTCGTTTGTGGCCTAACTATAAAGTGACGAGTTGACCATCCAGAGGCCTAAAACTCATACGCCATTTTACATAGAGAACAAGCTGAATATTCGGGGATTTAGAGTATTAGACTTGGAACACACAGTGGTTAAACTCTCTAGATGGTTCGGCAGGTGAAACAACTGTTATATGACAGCTTGAATAGTGGAGATGCTGTTAACATAACGGGCTTTCCGTTACACAGAAAGCAGGAGAAGAATTTGGACGGGTATATTCCAACCATCTATGGCCGCCGACAAAACTCCTCCAAATGGCACTCAACCAGTTTCGAGTCTCATAAATGTTAGATGGGCACTGTCTAATATTAGATACTAACACTATAACTATGTGATGACTTATGACACACAAAGACATAGAATTACCAGTGCAATGAAATAACTATGTATCAACATGTTATAAACCTTTGTAAATATGAAATATGTGAACATGAAGAAAGACAGATAATTTCCTTGGCTTCTTTCAATGTTTATTGTTTGTACTTCAAAATTAAGTTGTGTACACTTCAAAATTATCATTGAGTTAGAAATTTGTAGTTAATATTACTAATAAATCCCAATGCCATTAGAATTTACATCCATAAACTGTGACTAGATATGTTGATGTTTTACACAACCAAAAACATATGCAAAGATAACAAAAAAAAATGATATTATGGTGAGTATAAGATTTGGAAATATTAAGTATAGAAACTAAATAAAATGTCAATTCTCATATAAACAAGGATTGACAATTCTCTTCACAAATAAATTCAAATGGGATTTTAGATATACATGATGTCTAAACTTCTTTGGAAAGTTGTCATTAAGTTACAGTTAAAATGGTGCATATGCAAAAAAAAAATAAAAAAAATAGTAGGCATGAGCTATATAATAAATTTAATATTGTGGAATGATACATTATATCATAAAATAGATGAAAGCAAATAATAATAAACATGATTTTAGAGGAAAGTATTGAGTGTTGAATCCCAAAGCTTGTTCATGATTAATATCTATCCTTATTGAGTAACCAAGAATTTCTAATGAGAACATTAATAAGTTGCTAAAAATATAAATTTTTAAAATTTTATAATATATATTTTTTTTCATAAATAACAAATAATCTCAAAAATTTCATTAGTTTAATAATAATTTTATTATTTTTATAAATAATAAATAATCTCAAAAATTTAATAAATAACCTCAAAAATTTAATATTAAATGAAGATTGTTTTTCAAATTACACCTTTACAATTCATTTGAATGGATTTGAGCCCCATAAATCAATTTTGGTATTTCGAAAGGCTAAGAAAGATTCAATTTTGATTAAAATTCATTTGAATGGATTTGAGCCCCATAAATCAATTTTGGTATTTCGAAAGGCTAAGAAAGATTCAATTTTGATTAAGACCATGGATATATAGGCACATCAACTAGTACATAAGCAAATAAAAGTAATAGTACTCATATTCATTAAAAATTGTACTAATAAAACCTTTGACACAAAATAATTTAATAAATGTATGACCAGTGAAATTGGAAGTCTATCCTATTAGACAACAAAATCATGGTTAAAAAATCAACGGTTGATCCAATGGAAAAGAAAGGTGATTTGCTGAATGATGCGGGAAAGAACAAAGCAAAGCCAATGACGACCCATATGAAGCAGCAGATCAGGCACGGCTCATGCCCACAGTGAGCGTCATTGGAGTCTCATAACAGCAAAATTGATAACCTGAGTTATGAGAACCAAAATTGAGTCGCTTTGAAAGAACAATTTCTCAAATATGCACAGATTGTAAAACAATCACTTCAGAGACGATGACGTCTGTGAACGCTCACATGTATAATTGCCTCACAGATAGGGCAGTACACGAAAGAAGTGGCCAATTGTTGATATTTGTGCAGCTGCTCCTCCAGTTCAAACCAGTCTGAAATATCTACCAGACAATTTCCAGATGTACGAGCTCACGAATGACTCAGATTGTTTTCATGGTATGAATATAAATCCTGACCTACCAGTAGACGGCACTGTAGCCAATGGCGCGCTAAAAGAAGGTATGAACTCAATTCAAACCTGTTCAGAAACTGCAACTCAGAGTAACTCGACAGCTGTTGAATGGAAGAGAAAGCAGCCTGCTGAAGCACATTATTGGATTGAATCTAGGAAAGTTATGAAGGGAGATGGACAAGCGGAGTCCCTCTAAATGAAAAGGAGAAGACAACAGCTCGAAAAAATAACCTGCGCTTTAGTTCAAATTTTTTTAAAGCTATACTTCATCTGTTGCTCATATAATTCGTGATTAATTGTATTGACATGAAATTATATTGAAATGAAATTGTATTGAAATTGGAAAATAGGAATGGTTTCCAAACACATCAAAAAGTCATGTGGAGTATTCTATTACATGACACATAAATACATTAATGTTTTCTCTAAGATAGACTCGTATACATAATAGCAATATCCTGACAGAATATTTCAGCCACACACCTATTTACAGGGAGAGAATCTCTCATATTCAGTTAGATCTAACTTCTTAAAACTTAACTTCTCACGTAGAGACAGATTCTACTTTAGAATGATCAATAATAATAAAATCCACAAGTACTTGGCTCAATCTCTCTAAAGTCATGTCTTCATCAACATCTTTCACGAGCCCGATGCATCAAATGCTCCATCATGATATCAAGAACCTCTTGATCAACAAAGCCTACATCTGGTAAAACTTGGCATGATGATCTCATACCTTCAACATCATCAAATTGTCAATGTCCATATAAAGGATCAACCATTCACTGGAATACACGGGTGCCTTATTGTTGTAACCGTTGGTCTAGTAGGATGACATTTAGGTACATGGCTCATTCAAGTTCTTGATGAAATCCTTTTGAATGTGTAAATAACTTTAGGTTTCTAAGCCCTTCCCATGGTCTACCTAGCCGACACATGACCCACTCCTCCAAGACTTGTTGAACAATTCCACAATAGATATTTTGTGCTATATCAAACAAGTTATACAAATCATTAAGGAGACATGGAAAAGGTGTATGCATGTCTATCTAGGTCTTACAATGATATGTCATTTACATGCTAGATACAAATATACAAGTACATACCATTTACATACTTCATCTCATGGAGACACCAAGTACAAGCCTTTATAAATATCACCCACATACCATATAATACTTGTCCCCATGACCAATTATAAGGAAGATATAGGATCAAAATTTTCAAGGACCAATACATACCATCTTAGACTTGTTACAAATGCAAGGTGTCACTTGCATTTCCATATGGTCATTTCTTTTATTGAACACAATGCATAAACTTTACTTCATTTATCCATCACCATTTGATGTCCATTATTGCCCAAAAACCTGTCACAAACATTATTTGGACCAAATGCAAAAAGGAACTCTTTGTTGCATACAAAACATCTCTATCTTTCTTATTGCAATCTCACCATTTTATCTTAGGATTAAGTCTATCGTCAACCCTTGGATTTTCTAGTGAGAACAATGCAATTTCAGTGTACATTTAAATTTCATGATAACCAACCAATGGGTATGAACCCAAGAAAATCAGTTCCATATCTAAATCAAGGTGTCCATGCTTCTCCATTCACTTATAGAACTGCCATATCGAAGAACATACCATCTAGGAACCAATCATACATTTGGGGAAAACACCAATACCACTCATATTGTTTGAGATATTATACTCTAGGGCCTAACATCAACCTTACTATAAAGACTAAACAAATGGCATTCCTATGGACATATTTCCATCTACCAAGACACCTAGGTACCCAACTACAATGCTCACCAATTCTCTAGGATAATAGTCTGATTACATGATGTATCCATCTCAATCCTACACTTTATGCATATATTTTTCCTTCAAATATAGGAATATCAAAATTAACTTGTACCTTGAAATGAGAGGTGCCTCTAAAGTGGTCTCTTGATGAATACACGTTGATTTTTATCGGTAGGTGTTGAAGTATGTGGGAAACATTCTCCATCATTTAGTCCCTCTGCCGCATGAGAGCTTTCTCAAGCAATATATTAATAGAATCGACTGCTCTATCGTTTTTATATTGTTCTTCCACAGAGGGTTTCTTGGGCGTGCGAGAATGATTTTCCTCAAGAGAGATGATCTTGAGACCCAACTTTTTATTCTCGGACCTTATTGTGGACATGCATTGAAAAAATGATCAAGAGCATCCTTCTCTAATACCAATGATCTAGATTATTTGCGGCACGAAATGAGAGCAGAGATATAATAAATAAATGTATATAGTTATATCAAATATCCAATAATATAACAAATATTATCAGAGATAAAACCATAAACAAAGATATGCAGTAGTACACAATTTCTATTAATGAGCGAAATGTACAAAACTATAGAAATACAGAGTGAAAGACTCGCTATAATGGTGGTATCTTATCTCTAAGAAGAGATGTGATGGCTACTCAAATTCATAAGAATATGTTTATTAAAACAAGTATCTAAATGAATTTTTAACACAAAGAAAATCCAAAACGCTAACCCCGAAAGATGAAAATCCAACAATTTTGTGGACCTGTTTTGGGTAGTTTGGTGTATCAACTTCTAGGGGGCGTAACTTTGGCATATGATCTTTGTTTGGGGCGCACAATAGCTATTTGGAAATGTATCATCAAGGATATTCATTTTTGGGGATCAATCATAGCCTTTGGTTATCATTGAGGTGCTTTATCCCTAAAGAAACTTCATTTAGGGCCTCAAAATTTCCCTAAAAGTTTAGGAACTGAAAAACTACTAAAAGTAGAAAATTTTCAGAAGACTGTTTTGAGCCAGTTGGAATAGGTGGGTGGTGACCAATATCCACCTGAATCAATATTTAACTTTTTCAAATTGTAACTAAGCTTGTTGATAGGAAATATCCCATGTCCAGACATGTTTCATGAAATATACTATGTTGGTGTTGTACATATATATGTTGTGTTATATCATAGAATTCCCTTTAAACAATTTTCAACTCATTTCCCACCTTGATTGAATAATCAATCAAATCTAAATTCTTATATTTGTTGGACCTAGAATAGTTAACCTATTTTTCCAACAAGGAGATTTTATCCTAATATTATTTTATATTCTTTTCTACATCCACAACCTTGTGAAAATTATCTGATAAAATAGTTAGACCAATAGAAGTCGATGAAGAAAAACTCAACTTTCTTAATTCCATCACCATAGTGTTAGTAGTGAGTATTATTTAAAAATCCAAGATATTTCTCCTTTGTTTGTGTTGAAATAGGGAGATCACCATATACAACCATGCCTGGACCAAAGGTATTGACACTCATTTGAGTAGTGAAGACTCCTTCCATTGGTGGAGAATCTTGTTGCTCCAGATCATTGTCATAGACATTGGTATATTGTGCCAATTATTCTCCTTCTGGCCTTGTTTGTTTAATCTAGGTATCATCCTAATTTTTCTTCATTAGTTCTTCTTCCATTCTCTTATGTTCTTCAGTTTCATCTCTAGCTAGTTCTCATTTCTTTATTTTTTCTTATTTAACTTCATATTTCAATTATTCTTCTTCAATTCCATCTTTCTTTCTCTCAACCTCAACATGTTCCTTGGATTTATTCTCTACCTCTTATTTCTTCTTGGATCCAACATCTTCCTTATATTTATTCTCATTTATTGCATAAACCTTGGCTTTCTTTTCAGCTTCTACTTTCCTTTCAAATTCTTCATTTTTCAAAACTTTTATTTTTGTCACTTCTCTTATTTTGGCTTCAAACTATGCTCTATATTTTTCTAGTGTTTCTTTTCTTCTCTTTACCTACTCTTTCCCCTTCACCTAAAGATATTGTCTTGTAGGAGAAATATTTTCAACTTCCTCTTTATTTTTCCTTTCCTTTTCCTCATCAATAGATTGTAAATTATTTCAAAGATTTTCATAAGATAGCTCTCTTTTATGAGGTTTTCCATCTTTGTTGTATTCATGCTTATAAAGGAAGTAAATATTCATCTCACTTTTTTGGTTTGCAACAATCCCTATGGGATCATGCATCTAATTCCTTCCCAAACTAAAATGGTATTTTTTCGACCTTCTCTCCTTCCATCCTTACCTAAGTAGGATTTTTTAGTCCATACATTCCTACATATAATGGATAGGTTGGGTACATTTTATTTTGATGCTTGATCTAGCAAGCATTAAAACTGTACAAAGTATTTTGATATATAATTTGTTGAATAATCAATCTATTTGGAACATATGTTGGAAGAGTATGAGGTGCATGTGTAGTGTTATAGATCCTGATATAGGTAGAGTACTCATGTGAATATCAATCCCTGAAGTTCTCCAATAATTCCATAGCCTCTAGGGATATCCTTGGGAAAGGTTTGCAAAAAAATGATTTGATACAATGGTGTTAGGAAACAATTACATTTAAGGGAAAACTAGTATTTGTAGTTGTAATTAAACAAATCCTTGAAATAAACATGAACAGGGGCATTCTATAAAGACCAATACCACCCTACTCATGTGAATGATTTGGAGGCATAGATCACATATAACACATGTGTATACTAAATTATGGTATAAGGCGGGAAATTGATTATTACTTAGGGCCTTGAAGGTTCTCCTCTCTTCATACAAGTAAGAAAAAATGTCATAACAATTATGGTAATGAGTGAATATTACCACCTAATAAATCTCAAACTTTGACATCTTGTAATAGGCTTCAAACATTTTAGATGAAAATGAGACAGTGTGTTTTCTTTGATCATTCAATATTTTTTTGGTTCTAATCTCATGTGTTGTATTAAATATTTCAACATTTCTATATAGGGTAGCACTAGGGATCTAGTAGTTACATTATGGACAAAGGAACTCCTTAAATTATAGGATAGAACAAGCTCTTCTTCTTCCCTTTCATTTAAATGATCATCATCTCCCAGTACCTTCACATCTTTAACTAAAGCGAACAATTCACTATAGGTGTGGGTACCATAAATTCGGGAACATGAGAAATATATGTGTAAATGGGAAATTTGATGTCTTTAGGAACATCAATGAATGGTTGCTTATCCTTGGCATATTTCTTCTGTTGATTAAGGTTGGTTGTCATTGATGTCAACCTTGAAGAAAGCCCTTGTAGCACAAAGGTTTGGGTAATGAACCCAATATTGTTTGATGTAAATATGACTCATTAGTGTTTTTTCATGGTTGATAAGAAGTAAATATGGATGAACTCAAAAGTGGTCCTCTTATGGTGAAATCCCTCACAGGAAGATGCTTTACGGAGTAAGAGAACCCATTCTCAAGTGTGGAATAATGATATGAAGAACAATGAATTTGTCAGGGAATCTATCCTATATGGATAGTGCTCGTCATGCCATTTCCTTTGGTATGTAGAACGTCACATAACTCCTCATAGTTCGAGAGTTATGACCATGTGAAGTTGAAGAAACCAGGTTTGGGTAATGGACCCAAGTTTGTTTGATGGATAACGATATGATTTTTGCTATATTTAAAGGTAATACTATTCTAGATGGATAGTACATGTAATTCCATTTTTGGTGGTATGTGGAATGTCACATAACTCCTCACGGTTTGAGAGTTATGGACTTACGAAGTTGGAGGACCATCATATGTCATCTAGAAGCCCCAAAAGGTCAAAGTAGTCAAAGTGATTTAAGAGATTTTAAAAGGTAAGTAATAAAGTGAAGTGATGAGTGTATTATAATTAAAATTGGATAAAAAATAAATTATATCAATAATAAATTTAATGGAGAAATTAGAAGTGGGTTAACCCTAAAATAAGGAAAGTGGACCAAGTGACCTAGAAGATGTTTTTAAGGAAGCTACTTGGAGAGTATAAATAAGAGGCAAGGCTCTCTCATTTNNGGAAGCTACTTGGAGAGTATAAATAAGAGGCAAGGCTCTCTCATTTTAATTACACTTGATAATATTGAATATCTATAGGTGTCTGAGGCAGCCAAGGATATATAAACCAAATTTCTGAGGGAAGGTGAAGAA
>CBVK0103690095.1:0-13141 GCA_900067695.1 Picea abies
TAATAATTCCACATTGATATAACATTTGAAGAAAAAGGATTATAATTACGGTATTACTGATTCACCCCCCCATCCCAGTAATCCAACATCTTCCTCCTTATTGACTAATTATTTTATTGTCATGGATGTTTACTTGAATACTAGTATAGTTTCTTTAGGATCTTCTATTATTTCAATCAGATCCTTTGGCTGCTATTGATTTCTCTTTTGTTTATTTCTTCCTTCTTCCATGTCCCTTGGTAGCCATGTAAAAATGATTTCATATTAGCAAACAAAAATAGGGCATGCAAGGGGTTAACCTCAAAATCAAATTAATTGAACTCGATTAGTGAATTGGGTGTAAGAAAAGTTTCAACAAGGAAATAAATGGAGAATATTTCAAACATTTATAAAGGGTTGAAAAAAATAAATAACTTGTCTAATCTTGAAATTTGTAAAAATTGAATATAAGGATTGATTTTGAATGCAATATTTCATGAAGGTCTTTTAGGACTTGACAAGGTGACAAAAACTTGAATGTTGAAAGTGTAAGAATGGGTCATACGGGTGGATATTGGTGGCCACCCACCTGTTCCACTAATTCAAAATCATCCCACATCTTGGTAGTTTTTCTATTGTTTTTCGGATCCCAAATTTCTAGGGTCGTTTTGAGGCCCCAAACGATGTTTTTTTTATGTGGTAGTGCCTACTAGATCATTAAAGGATTTATTCATCCATTTAGAATGTGTACTTCTCAACTAGACCTTCCCAATGGGCTAGCGAACACCCCAAATGAAGATTGTATGCAAAAGTAACACCCTCGAGAAGTTGATATATCCGTTAACCACATCGGGACCACAAACATTTTTGTATTTCCTCTTCTACGGTTAGATTTTTGGATGTTTAAGGTTTTCTCATTGATGGTTTATGTTAAAAGGCCCTTTTCCCTTTTTTTAAAATTAGCTTATAATGGATAAGAATAATCGACACATATCTTTATTTAGGGATAAGCTACCACCATTCTAGCTAGTTCGTGTGATTTTCATTTTATAGTATTTTGTATTCCATTCATAAATAGAATCTATATTTCAATTTATTTCTATGTTCTCTACTATATTTTCATTTGTATCTCATTTTTTCTCAATATAATCTGGATCAACAGTATCATAGAAATTTTCTCTTTTTTGTTTCTCAATGCATGTGCCTAACGAGATCAGGCTATCAGGATTTAGGTCTTGAGTTGGTTGAGCTTAGGGAAGAAAACTCCCACTGATCAGGATTTAGGTCTTGAGTTGGTTGAGCTTAGGGAAGAAAACTCCCACTGAGCCAAATAACCTCTAGTGACAGAATAAAATATAGGCGATGTAGAAGGATATCTTATCAATTTTTTTCTTGAGGAATCCCTCGCGTAACAGAGGAGGAAGATGATGGATAATGTTTTCCAGATCCTTTGATGGCTTCCAATAGAAATCGAGTCTCATTAAACCAGATGTCACGTAGAAGGTGTGACACCCTTCCAAGTACATGTTAACTTTTATATTCCTTTATTTGAAGGACATATAGATGCTGAAACTTTCAAAAATTGGTTAAGGATTCTAGAGGGTTATTTCTCTGTCCAAATTTCTTCAAACAATGAAAAAATCACCTTTGTTCTCCTTAAATATCTTCCCTGTGTCAGAGATTGGTGGAAAACTTAATATGAACACAATGAATAATATGAAACTATGATTTTTGCACCATAACCGACTTGGGAAACATTTTTTGATGCCTTGTAGGAGCAATACTACACTGTTGGGAACTACGATGACCAGTACAAGAGATGGACAAACATGTCTCTTTAGAGAGATCAAATGGTGCTAGAGTACACCAATATCCTCCATACCTTGCGCACAAAGTTGTGTATTAAATAATCTAAGAGACACCCAGCTTTGAAGTACCGCAGTGGACTACATAGATACATCCATATATATATGGATTTCTTGGACATCTCTTCATTGGGAGTCGCTTAGTCATAGTCAAAATTAACACTAACAAAATACTATACTATTATAATGAAAGAGATAAGTTAAAGAAAACTCCAATTATAATTAAATATTGGATATTTAAACATCCTTAGTGAGTCCATGTAATGCCAAATTCTCAAGTCAAATCTTCGGTTCACTAAAATCTTAGATTGCACGAAATTTAAAATAATATATCTATTAATAATTTGCAAAAACTCAGCTGAGTTCATTTCCATGATTTTAAGAGAGACTCTATTTACTTGTACTTAACACGAGTTTCAGAACAATTGTGTAATCAATATCTCGCTAAACCTAGTTTCTAAAATTTATAGAGCAATAGTACAGATTATTATTGGCGTGGCCTCTAAAATCAAAAGATTAAATCAGTAAACTGTGTGGATCAAATATATTTAAAAAAATTAAATCAACAAATTTTGTGGATAAAATATATTTTAAATAGAAAAAGTGATAAAGTTGATTTCTACATTTTCTTCACATAAATAATTTTAAAAAAGTTTTGATTTAAAAATTGAACACTTTATGTAAGTGAAAAACTTTAATATTGGGAAACACGAACACCTAGCACGTAGGTCGATTACCCGTGGCAATTGATCTGTACAGATACAAGTCATGTTGTTCATTTGTCTACATATCCATCCACCTTTTAAAATGCAGGTTGCATCTCTCTGTTTGCATGGATGACAAGGTTACCACCACCTCCTCCTGAGCCTCCTTTGTAAGGTTAAGGGGCCAGTTCAAGGGTTCGAGTCAGTGAAATTAAAATCTTCACTCTCTTTTTGTTGTTCATGTAAATTTCAAAACCTTCCAGGCATAGGGTGTGGTCTCCAGTCATTAATCTTTAGGTTATGGGAAGTAGGATGTGGAAGTGAGGATCAACAGTCACTAGCTCTATCTTGTCTTGGGGTATTGAGAATAACTCAATGATAGTAGGTTACTCATAGTTTGAAATGGAAGATCCCTTAGCATTTCAATTTGAAAATTCAACACACTCTGCAGTTACCCACAGATGCTCGGATGAGACAGAATATTGCACACAAAATGACAAACACTTTCACAATGGGTTTCCTGGGAACTCTATTCAAAGAACTTATTCTCCTTTTAGAAATTTTGTTAATAGTTTGTTCATTGTAAATACTTTTTCTCCCTGTTCAATGATGAATTGCAATATGTATTTTTAGACGCAACTGAAAAGGGAATTTATATTTTTATGCGAGAAGCGTAACCATAATATTGGAAAAATATGGAACACAAATGAAAACAACCAGAAACGCAAGGCCATCATCGCTTCAAAACACAGAGGTAAATTCTTATGATTACTTTATAATCATCTTAATATACGAACTTGAATTCCTTAGTAGCTCAAATATCTCTTATTTCATATCAAAAAAATAAGTGCTTATGATAATGATTTCTTCTCATAGAAAAATTTGCAAATTTGCATTATCTATTTTTTTACTACAGAAATGATAAAGGCTAGTGAATAACCATCTAGATTATTACCTGTTTGAAATAATTCACTTCTACCTTACTGAAACAAACCATAGCATGTTACGATTTTAAGGCATGGCTAGTTGAGCCTTTTCCACACCTTCGGTAGTGATGGAATACCAATAATATTCATCTACCAAATGTTTTAATATCTATACGATCTTGTTGTATCACTTCTGCGTTTTCATGGCACTACAATTTAGCATTTTGTCTCTGATAAGGTTTATCTTTGCATAGATCCGGTGGCATCTCTATGGAAATATCATGGCATTCTCTATTAGATTGTTTATGTGCAATGGTTCTCCGCAAAGAGTGTCAAAGAAGTCATTGGGAAGATCTCTACTCTTTCCCTTCCACCAAAGCTTGAAGACTAAGCAGATAAAAGCCTGGTACCAAAACTTGAAGACTAAGCAGATAAAGGCATGCTAAAGAGAATGTGAAGGCTCCACACAGAGTGTCAAAGAAGTCATAAAGATCTTGGCTTGGGTCTGCTCTTCCCCTTCCACCTCTGCAGATGTGAAGCAACCTATACATCCATCCAGGTACACTCCGATTTCCATGAACTTTATTCGCACTAAATAGGTCGATATGTTTGTGATTCCTGCAAAAACAAATTCAGTTCAAATAGTTAAAAACATGACGAGCCTTAGACACCAGAAATGAATTACAAATCCGTGAGATAAGAAATTTACCATATCCAACAAGGTGCAGAGGCTTGGACGTAGCTGGAGAAATTGACTTCGAGAATTGAAACTCAGAGCAAAGAGAATCAGGGACTCCAGTTGCAGACTCAAACTTAGAGCAAAAACGAATCAGGGATGTATTTGTGCATGGAGCGGTCGACTCAAACTTATAGCAAAAACGAATCAGGGATGCAAGTTGTGTATGGAGAGGTCGAGCATGGAGCCATGGCTGTGGAGAATTGACATAGTGACACAAGATACAATATGTTTCTATTGTACCTTACCAAGCTAGAACCTCAAAATAACCCAATGATATAATTTATATAATTTGATTTTGCTAATTAATTTATAATTTTCACAATTAACAAAAAAAATTGGGAATTATGTCTTATCAATAATATTTCAACCAATTGCCCCGGATGGGGTGTTAGGCGGCGCAACGCGGCAGCAGATGGGAGAGGGTATAATTTGATTTTGCTAATTAATTTATAATTTTCACAATTAACAAAAAAAATTGGGAATTATGTCTTATCAATAATATTTCAACCAATTGCCCCGGATGGGGTGTTAGGCGGCGCAACGCGGCAGCAGATGGGAGAGGGTACAGATCGATGTGGCGTAAGGCCACGTGATGGGCTTGTGCCACAGCCCATCACCCCACCCCACCCAACCTTTAAATGCCAGTAATGGTGATACGAGGGTGCATTAACGACGTCATCCTCCCCCCTCGCTGCGAGTTTAAACGTAATAGACGCATTATGGCCTCGGCTTATTTCGTTTTCCTGCATGCAGAGCCCCTTCCTCTGTTGTTGCACTTCATTCCTGTTCTCATCCGCTGGTTTCAAGCGACCTTCTCCCTAGCAGACAATTGTTTTGGATTGCGAATGACAAGGCCCCGAGGAAAACCTAGGCGGGGTTCCCCTTGGAAGCCTCACAGACCTTACATTTCGCCTCAAACCTCTGACTCTGAAGTCTCCTCCCCTCGGCATCAGTCTGTTTATCCCCGAGCCTCTCTGCGACCTCCGCAGTCTAGTTCCATGGCAATAATCCCCCAACCGGCCGTAACGCCCCTTCGGTTTCTCAATGTCCCTCAAGTACCGCCTCACCCCGAACCTCACCTTAATCTTCCGAGCAGTTCAACGGGTGCCCCTTCTCAATGGGAGGAACCACGAGGGGCAAGAATGAGCTTTCAGGAAGCTTTTGATAGAGACCGTTTTAGCAATAGCCTGTCTTCCCTCTTCGATTTGGTTTTTGAATTACGACAGGAGGTGGCGGATTTACAATTCCGAATGCAAACCACTGAAACCAAGGTGGCCAACTTCCTCCACATCATCGCGTCTATGCAAGGAGCATTGTTCTCGGATCCTATTGCAGTTCATGAAGGGGAGAAACAGTATAGAGGTCCAGCCCAAGTAGACATACAACAGACCAAGCGTGAGGATAACACTGGGGAAGCTGCGGGCGACAAGGAAGCTGACATGCGATGGGACGCTGCGCCTGTTCACACTGAGGAAGAACCCGGGCCAGGGGATCTTCAGCTCGTGCAGCCCTATCATTCGCTAGGTGTCTAAGTTTCTGGTTTTCAGTGTTAAATGCTACCTAGTAGAAATAAACAGTATAGCTACTCTCTTGTTTTGTTAAAAACTAGATGAACTCTTGGAGGGGTAAGCTAACTGGACTGGTTTCCCCATGCCGGGGCAGTCCAGTTATTACAGCATGCACCGTCTAAGTTTCTGGTTTTAAGCGTTAAATGCTACCTAGTAGAAATAAACAGTATAGCTACTCTCTTGTTTTGTTAAAAACTAGTTGAACTCTTGGAGGGGTGAGCTGGCTGGACTGGTTTCCCCATGCTGGGGCAGTCCAGTTATTACAGCATGCACCTTTTTGTAACTTGCTACCCAACTCTAGACTCTGAAAGCTCTTAATATATAAAACTCTTATTTAAAAAAAAAAAAATATTTCAACCAATTGGAAATCGGGAATTATGTCTTATCAATAATATTTCAACCAATTCAACCAATTGGAAATTACATATAAGAAAATAAAATATTTTAGAAATTACATATAAGAAAATAAAATATTTTAAAAATATAATGTTTTTTTTAAATGAAGTAATAAATATATTACGAAAATAAAATATTTTAGAAATTACATATAAGAAAATAAAATATTTTAAAAATATAATGTTTTTTTTAAATGAAATAATAAATATATTACGAAAAACTTAGTCAATTTATTGTTAAAAGACTACAAAATACACTTACTATTGCAACAAAAATACACCTAGCGAATGTTATAGTCCCTAGCCGGAAGCAGGGACTAATAAGGGGTCGATCTGATAATTGGGTCGTATTGAAGAATTAGGACCCATTATTGCTATAATTCAAAGAGGGAGGATCTGATTTATCCATTAGAAACAATCATGAAGTCACATCATTATTTCAAGAACATAAGGATTTATATTCAAATCAAACCCTTCTATCAATCTCTTTCTACTATTTAAAGTATTCCCCATGTTCAACCTTTGAATTCAACTTATTCTATTGAAGTTTGAGTCTGATTTTTTCTATGTTCTTATTTTGAATATTTTTTTTTAATCCAAATTCAATTTTTTTTCCAACTTTCAAACTTCATGTTCCCCTTCATTAACAAATTTGACCAAATTTCAAAATCAATCCATTTCCATACCTTTGTTTGTTGAAACTTGCCCTATTTTCTGGTCGCTCCATTCTTTTACTAATCTTCCTCTCCCCTATCCCAATTTCTTAATTGAACCTGATTGTTAAATTAGAGCCTTCCTCCTCGAATTTCTATGTGCGTGGGTCCTAATTTTGAGATTGCTCCCAATATTCAAAATCAAGACTCCTACCATCTCATGATTCAAACACTCTCCTCCTTACTCTTGAACGTATAAAATGGATGATATATCTTTATAAGCTAGTTTTAAATGTGAAATAGCAAAAGAGATTGCATTGATGGAATAATTGAACTTACTAATACATTCATACAACTAATTATTGCAAGAAATTTTTCAAAGACGTGCAAGAATTTCATCTTTAAAATGTATTATAATTATAATTTCTCATACTTGTAGTTTTGATGGGTCGATTCATTTTTTCATAAATAAATGCATAAACATACATTTCAATGTATTTACTATGACAAGACAAGTGGCTTTCTTGTTAAATTGTGGATTATCAATAATGGTTGTTTTATTTGTGGTTGGACAAGTGGCTTTCTTGTTAAATTGTGGATTGTCAATAATGGCTGTTTTATTTGTGGTTGGAGAATATGTATACTTATTTTGGAGAAAGTTAAAGGATGCGGAAAGTAAAGTCTACTCAAGAAGAAAATAACTATGTTGTAATGATATCGATTTTTTTTTCTTTGTTGTTATCTAAAAAATGTGTTAAATGGAGAGGTTACACTATCGTGTCGATATGAAGAACTAAATACATTAACAAAGACTCATTATGAAATGTATTTCATTTCTTGGACTAATATGCAATTGTTTAATCTTGGTGAATTCTTAGTATCTCAACCAAATTATGGTTTGATAGGTGACTCCATGGATGACAATGCTTCAGAGGATGATATAAATTTATTGGGTAACTATACATTAGAGTGTGAATATGATGTGGAGAAAAATTGTTCAATGTTGGTCTAAAAGAAAGGAAAGAAATCCCTACACACTATGTCATACTAAATCACATATGTTCAAATAAAAAGGAATGGATAGCCTTGGGATTTATCTCAAATTTTCTTGAGGGAAATATTATTCAAGATATGTTGGGATCACATAATTTTGGCATGATGGTGAAATTGTTGTTATCGCATCATAGCATATGCTCACTCTTACTACAACCCTACAACATAATATATTTACCAATAGATAAAATGTTAGAAAAAAAATATGATTGTTATTACATATTCAAGTGATTCACCAATCAAAATGGTCATTCTCTTCACATACTAAAGATGACAAATTGAAGCTTTGAGGTGTACTCGTGAATCTAACTCACCTATTCTCATCCAAGAATAAGTATTTCATTGAGGGGACTATTAAAAAATTTTAGTATTCATATCTATAAAGTATTCACACAAACTAGCACCCAATTTATTGTATCAACAGGTTCTTTGATAAGGTGGCATATTCACCAGTTGGTGCACCTTAGTGGTGATTGATTAGATGTGAAGTTGAAGAAAATTTCACCAAAGGTAGAGGTTAATATGTGGTGAGAATCAATGGATCCACTTCCACAATTGGATCATCCCATTGCTATGAATTTCTATTATGGACAATTAGTTACAACAAGACCATATTATCACCACAAACACCAAATAGTAAATTCATCTCATGGGTGTACAAGGAAAATAGGTTCCAGTGAATATGGAGATGAATATCGCTTCATCAAATGATTAAGAAACACAAGATGCTATAAAAATAATTTATTTCTAAAATACCCAATGTCTCATTAACTAATGGGTGGCATTGTATTAAAGCCAAGGGTGATAATGAAAGTAGGGAATTTGTACTCAATTCTTTGGAATCAAATGTAGTTCTAAAAAATAATGACTACCCAAAGAAAATGATCTTTCTTAAAATGAAATTTGATGGCATTGAAGTTTTTCAAAACACATGCTATAATTATTTGTGTATACCAAGAGCCACCTTCTTTAGTTGCAAGAAAAATTTGTAAATGGTGACACAATGGTAGTACATAGAAATCGTGGGATAGAAAAACCAAGGCCTAATAATTTAGCAATAATAGTTATCCTTCAAAAGATAGTGAATGAAAATTAAAATATAACTCCTCACCAAAAAAACATTGTGCATCAAATGGCATAAGGATTACTCTTATATTATTGTCTCCAAATTATACATGGAAAACAGTTCTTCAAAAGTGTAATGAAGACCTTACCAAGATTAAAATTTATTTCATGTTGCATTCCAAATTAAGAAATATATGGAGAAGGAATTTTACAGTTGTTTTAATCATAAATAACATGTTCCTTTCAAAGATTGATGATTTCTATGAAATTTTCCAAAACCTTAAAGGCACCATTGACCCAAACATGATAAAATATTGGCAACAAGTTCTAAAATTTCACAATCAATACATTAAAAGTTTTCATTGAGCTTACTATGTCCATATATTGGAATAAAATAGGAACCCTATAAAATGATTGAGAATTTTTCATGATAAGATGGACAATATGAAGACTTCCATACCAAGGTTAAGAAGGAAGAAAAGTGTAACAATACTACCTATAATATTCTAGTTCATCTAATTGACATGATTACACATTAGTATTGAATTGGAGTTTTGGTTGCTTTGGCCTCCATTTTCTATATACAAGCTCAAGCATCACTATATCCTCCCTATATTTATGCTTTATCATTTTAGAGGACCTAGTGGTTCATGAAATTGAGAATTTATAATATGTGAAAGTTTCTTCAATACATCCATTGCATGATGCACTTTCAGAAACAAATCCTATGAAAGTACTCAAGAATATAATAGAGAATCCATGCATGATTTATTAATGATAATATGTTTCTTGAAAAAACTCCCAGCAATTTTATTTTTTCAACTCAAAAATTATGGAGGTGACAAGAAGAACCATTACATCTTTTATTTTGAATCTATGCTCATATCAAAGAATATTTTTACAATCGTATATGAAATCTTCCTTGCAGTAGGTCATACACGTGAAGATATATATGGAACATATGAGAGGTTATCAATGCAATCGAAAGGAAAAGATTTATTATCTTTTCCATATATCATGGACAACTATAAAATAGTTCAATTTGAAATCATCTTCAACACATAATATTGAGAAGGTTTATAACTTTAAGGACTTTGTTGGAAAACACTTATTGGATGGAAGCGAGAATATCATGGATATCAAATCTTTTAAATTATTCAAATTCAATATGGTTGATGGAACCTTTTCATGTAGTATAAGGAAAATAGTATGGATAAGCATTGGTTTCATTGAATAAATATATGGAAAAAATGAGTTAATGGTTGGCGATTCTTTAGTTAGGAGAACTTAAATTTGCACTATTTTAAACACTAAAAAATATGGAAGATTTGAAGAAATGAATAAATTCATATATTACTCATTTCAGTGTAGAAAATGGGAAATGTATGGGAAAAATATTGGCTTCCAAAAATATGATACTGGGAAAATATTTTGAAGGATTTAGATGTTCCCTTAGTTAATCAAAAAATGCCAAGATGTTCCTTTTAGAAATAGAAATGACACTCAACACTGACCTTATCTAATGAATAATTACCTAAGTAAAAGGGTCCCTAATATTATAAAGTGCTTCATATGCTCATTATACAACCAAATATGCGATGAAGTATCATATGCTCATTATACAACCAAGTGATAATAATCCAATATGGTTATAAAAGGCATTAGTTGATGTCTACAATGATATAGATGATATTGAGATATATTGGGCTCTATTTCAATGGTGGAAACCCAATGGAGGATATGCAGCTTGGGATAAAAAATACTAAAGAGTGGACTATTGGAAGAGATAAATATGACATCATTGGTGTGGATAACATAATATAGGCATGGAAAATATGAGAAAATGCAATGGAAGATGAAGTAAAAATAAATGAAATGTACATATAGAAATTTAGATATATCAACAAAAAATGGAAAATATACATTATCATGAATGAGTCTTTGTTTCTATTGTTTGAGGAAATATAATGTTTTTTTCACTCCTCACTCAACATGTGGATTTTTAAGAGAATTTTGGTGATAGTATACTTTGTACATGCCTTTGAATATTATTGTAATAGAAAAATATTTTGTAATATGTTATAATTATCAATTGAAAATAACATATTAAAATGGATGCATTAAAATTGTTTGGGTTGTTATTTTATATTATCATCTTATTGAGCCTAAGAGATGTTCATAAAAAATACATTCAAAATCAAACCTTGTCTTCATAGGTTTTCCAAAAACTTGAAGGTTTTCACATTTCTAGGAAAAATGCCTTATCATTTTTTAACCCTTTAAATGTTTGAATATTTTTTTTCTTTCCCTTTTTCAAACCTTGACCATTCCCCAATTCTAAAATCTATCTCAATTTCCAAACTGGGCCACTTTTAGCTTGGTCAAACTTTTCATTTTAGTTGATTTCTACATTAGGACTCACCTTCAGATTTGGTCAAATTTCCAAATTAGGCCCTTGATTCACTTGTTCAGTTTCCCTTGTACTTAATTTTAGATCCAACTTGATTTCCAAATCGCAACCTAACCATCCTTTTTAAACTTTACCTTACCACTTGATTTCCAAATGAGGCCCTCGCCAACCGATTGGAAATTTGACCTTGTCTTGATTTATAAATAGGGCTTGATCCCTTGATAGAGCCCTTATTCAACATGATTCTTTACCAATCTCTAAGTCAGGGTTGATTTCCAAACCGGCTCCCATATTTCCCCTTGTGATATATAGGGGAAAACTTAGGGTACCACACTTTATAAGAAAAGTACATTGTGTTAGAGAAATTTTGGAAAATCATAAACACACTATTGGAAATCGATAATAACACCAATAGAAACCAATAATCACACTATTGGAAATTTCCTATAAAACTTTTGAAAACTAATAATCACACTTATGGAACATGTTTTACGTCTAGATTCTCACTAGGGAGTCTAAGTTTAATGAAATGGGGGTTTGTTCCTCAATTCTTATGTCATAATACAATGTTCATCTTTGGTTGACATTGGTTGACAATGAAAGATTTTAGTTGACCATGGTCTACCATGGTTGACATTGGTTAGCTATGTATGTCAATGGTTGACTATGCTTAACTATGCTTGATGATGGTTGATGATGGTTGATAATGGTTCATCGTGGTTGACCATTTTTTACCATATTTGACTATGATTGACCATGTTCAACCATGATTGGATATGTTAGATAATGATTGAGTATGGTTAACTATGGTCACCAATGTTTTATCATGTTTAACCAAGGGTGACTATGGTTGACAATGTTTCACTATGGTTGACATTGGATGACCATGTTTGACTATGGTAGGACATGGTTGGCTATGTTTGACAATGGTTTACCATGGTTGATTATGATTTAACCTTGGTTGAGTATGATTAACAATGTTTGGCTATGGTGGAACATGTTTGAATATAATTGATTATGGTTAACCATGGTTGACTATGTTTTGACCATGGGTGGCCATGGTTGAATGAGGTTGACTATGGTTGACCATGTTAGTCTATGTTTTTCCACAATGAATAGGATTTTTATGATCTTCCAATATTATTGATTATATTTTCTTATTTTTTACCATGACTAAATATGGTTGACTTTAGATGACCAATTTTTACTATGGTTAATGTTGGTTGATTATGATTGAATATGCTTGCGTATGGATGAGCTTCATATATTTGAATTTAGTTTATTAATGTTGAATATGGTTTCCTATGTTAAAGAATGGATGAGAATGTTTAACGATGGTTAACCATGGGGTCAGTACATGAATTTGGTGGACGATAAAGTGGAAATAGGGTGAGAAGGAACACACACTCACGAGAATGTGTGTGTGTTTCTAGGAATGTGCACGCATTCCAAATGTGACAGGTTCGAAAAACGATGAACCTCCACTGAAAAAGCCATGTAGGAAAATTCCCAAGAATGAATGCATGTTATCAAGAATTCACACACGTTCCTGAGAAACATGTCTAAAATAACGAATGTTCATTCCTAAAAAACCTTGAAACAAAAATAACACATGCACACTTTAGGAACTTGCACGCATTCCTAAATAATGCACACATTATTAGGAACAGGAACGTGACATTGAATCTCTCTCTCTCTCTCTCTCTCTCTCTCTCTCTCTCTCTCTCTCTCTCTCTCTCTCTCTCTCTCTCTCTCTCCCTCTGCCCCCCTCTCCATACCTCCAT
>CBVK0103690122.1:0-11215 GCA_900067695.1 Picea abies
TACTCTGCCCGCATAACTTCTTCATGCTCCCATGTCACATCCTCAGGACCATACCAGGTCCACTGAACCTTTATAAGCTCTATGGCTCGATTCCGGAGTTGTTTTCTTTTCCTGTTCAATATGCGCACAGGATGCACTTGTAGGACACCTTCTGGTTCCACCTGAATCACATTCCAATCGATAACATGATTAGCATCAGGTACATATTTCTTACGTAGTGAAACATGAAACACATTATGTACAGTCATAGATGCAGGTAGTGCAAGCATGTATGCAACTGGCCCAATCCTTTCCAGGATCTCAAATGGCCCACAAAATCTTGCTGCCAATTTGGCGCAACTTCCCAACTTTAGGGAACTCCTATTAGCCTTCACTTTAAGAAAAACATGGGCACCCACTTTGAATTCTCTATGGGTTCTGTTGCTGTCAGTGTAACTTTTCTTCCTATCCTGGGCAGCTTTTATATTCTGTTTAATTTTTATCATTTGATCTTCCATCTCTTTGAGCATCTCAGACCCAACTACTGCTCTGTCAGCTGGATTATCCCAGCTCACTGGAGTGTTTCACTTTCTTCCATAAAGTGCTTCGAATGGGCTCATCTTCAATGATGCATGATACCCATTATTGTAGGTGAATTCTACCAAATACAGGTAGTCTTCCCACCTTGATGGTTTGTCCATCACATACATTCTCAGTATGTCTTCTATTACCCTGTTCACCCTCTCTGTCTGACCATCAAACTCAGGATGATACACTGTACTAAAGTTCAGATTCGTTCTGAATCCCTTGAACAGTCCTTTCCAGAAATTCGAGGTGAATTTCGGGTCCCTATCAGACACAATTGTCTTAGGAATTCCGTGCAAGCATGCAACTTCTTTTAAAAATATATCAGCAACATGAGCTGCCCTGTGGGTGGTTTTCAATGGAATAAAATGGGTGGCTTTAGTAAGCTTGTCCACCACCACCATGATTGAATCATGTTGCTTGTTGGTTCTAGGTAGTTCGGTGATAAAATCCATTGTTACCACGTTCCATTTCCACTCAGGAATGGGTAAAGGCTGCAACAACCCTGTTGGGTGTCTATGCTCAGCCTTAACCTTCTGGAACTCCATACATCTGGCGATGTATTCAGCAATTTCTTTCTTCATACCCGGCCAAAAATAATGGCTTTTGACTGTTGCCACAGTCTTCTGATATCCAGGATGTCCAGCATAAGCCACGTTATGCATCTCCTTTAGAATTGTCAGCTTCAATTCTCGGCCATTGGGTACATACACTCTGTTTTTATACAGAAGTAAACCATTAGTTCCCAAGGTGTAACTTTCCTTGGTCTGTGGTCTCTCACGCTACTTTAGCTTTGCTACAAGACTTCTGTACTGCAAATCAATATTTGCAGCTTCCAAAATTCTATCTTTCATCTCAGTCCTGTACATGCTAATGGTCGTAGCATGTAATTCCTGCACTTTTCTGCTGAGTGCATCAGCCACCTTATTTTCTTTCCCTTTGATATGCTTGATATCAAAGTCATATTCGCACAAAAACTCCAGCCATCTGGTTTGCCTCACATTTAAAGTCGGCTGATCAAATAAATACTTCAAACCGTTGTGGTCTGTTCTTAATTCGAATCTCCTTCCCATGAGGTAATGTCTCCATTTCCTCAAGGCGTGGACAATTGCTGCTAGCTCTAAATCATGAGTGGCATAATTCCTTTCATGCTCTTTCAGCTTTTGGGACTCATAACAAATTACAAATCCCTCTTGGATGAGAACTCCTCCCAGCCCCTCCTTACATGCATTTGTGCACACTACATAATCCTTATTTGGATCTACAATCTTCGGGATTGGAGCACTGGTTAGTAGCTGCTTCAATCGCTGGAAGCTGCTCTCACATTCTTCAGTCCACTTGAACTTCTTCTCCTTCCTTTGCAAGGAAGTGATAGGGTGAGCTATCTTTGAGAATATGGCTATAAACCTTCTGTAGTAGCCTGCCAGACCCATAAAAGATCTAACTTCCACCACATTCCTTGGCGCTGACCATTTTCGAATGGCCTCAATATTTTTAGGATCCACATCGATCCCTTCCTTTGATATAATGTGCCCCAAGTAATGAATCTGCCTTTGGTAAAATGAGCACTTGCTCAGTTTTGTGTATAGTTGGTGTTCTCTCAACACCTGCAGCACCATTCTCAGGTGTTGTTCATGTTCTTCCTCTGTCTTGGAATAACACAAGATATCATCCAGGAAGACTATGACAAACTTGTCCAAATAATCTCTGAACACTCCATTCATTAAGCACATGAAAACAGCAGGTGCATTTGTTAGTCCAAACAGCACCACTGTGAATTCATAATGACCATACCTTGTTCTAAAGGCGGTCTTGCTAATGTCCTCATCATCTATTCTCACTTGGTGATATCCAGATCTGAAATCTATTTTTGAAAATATTTTTGCATCCTTCAACTGATAAAAAAGATCATCAATCCTTGGCAGAGGGTACTTGTTCTTGACAGTGACCTTATTCAACTGCCAGAAATCAATGCACAGTCTCAACGTCCCATCTTTCTTCTTCACGAATAGGACTAGGGCTCCCCAAGGTGACACGCTGGGGCGAATGTATCCCTTCTTTAGTATCTCTTCGAGCTACAATTGCAACTCTTTTAGCTCTAGCGTACTCATTCTATAAGGAGCCTTCAAAACTGGAGCTGCTCCAGGCATCAAATTTATAGAAAAATCGATGTCCCTCTTTGGAGGTAGTCCAGGTACCTCCTGAAATACATCCTTGAACTCTTTGAGTACCTCGTGATCTTCTAGATTCGATACTACATATCGGGATTCTTCTTCCACCTGAGCTGCATATAATTGACATCCTTTCTGGTAACATTTCTTCAGCCGCATGGCTGAGATTTCCCTAACAGCCATGGCCCTGGGAATTCCTTAGACTATTACCGGATTTCCCTCTTCGTTCAGGCAGGTAAACCTCTTGTTACGGCAATCCAGAAGGGCATGGTGCTGGTCCAACCATTCCATCCCAATTAGGCAATCGTATGAGCCTAAAGGCAAAATGTTTAATTCAACCTTAGTGCTCATTCCTTTCATGTCCACTGAACAGGACTTAACCAATTCAGTGACCTTCCTCTTGGTCCCTGTGGCCAACTTCACTAAACAAGACTTTTCATGTTTGTTTCTTGTTAAATGCAAACTTTCCACCACTCTAAGATCTATATAACTATGGCTAGCCCCTGAATCAATTAAAATAACAAGTGGTCGATTGTTGATCGTACCTTCCACTTCAATCATGTGCGATTGAAATTCTGCTTGTTTGTTGTCCAGGGCTACGTAGATCCTTGGCATTTTGCTGCCCATATCCTCCACTGTTTCATCTTGCTGAACAGTATGGACAATTCTTGCTTTGTCTTTTCTGTGGGGGCAGTCTCTGTACCTATGATTCCCTTTATAGCCCCAACACTCCATAGGTGGAGACCTTGGCATATGCTCACTCCCTTCAACTTTCTTGGGGTCTCTAAAAGATGACTTTCCCCAAGGGTTGTTCTTGAAAAAGGGTGGCCTGTTTCCCTTCTACCTATGTTCTTTCTTAAACCTCTTATGGCCATCCCAAGCCTTCGGAAAGGTAGGCTTTTCTCTTTGTTGTTCATATAAGCATTTCTCCCTTCTTATTGTTTCTTCCATAGTCTTAGGATCATCATATTGAATCTTGTCACCAATGGAAGGTGGCAGTCCACTCAGATACCTCTGAATTTTAACAGCCTCGTCTTTGATGAATGGAACATACTTCAGTAGTTCTAGAAAACTTCATTCATACTCATCAATGGTCATACTGCCCAACTTGAGTTCAAAGAACTCCTTCATATTTCTGTCATAGTATCTTTTGGTCAGGTATTTCTTCTCAAAATACCACTTAAACTCCTTCGACGTGACCTCTTTCTCTCTGATGTGTTGCACCTGCACCAACTGATCCCACCACATGGATGCTTTTCCTTTCAGCTGGTACATTGCAATTCTTCCTTCTGCATGGGAAGAATAATTCTGCAGTTGGAAGTATTTCTTTATACCCAACAACCATATTTCGGCATCTTCTTCCTTCTTATGTTCACCATCGAACGTAGGCGGTTTAATCTTGTTGATTTCCCCTTTCAATTCATCCCTTCCATATTTTTGGTGCTTTCTGGTAGGAGACAAGCTCGAACTACTGCGTGTTCCCCTATTGGAATGTCTTTGGGAGTGACTAAGATGTCGGCTACCACTCCTAGACCTCCTTTTCCTCTCGGGAGTCCTGACGCTTCTTGATCTCCTTCTTCTCCCAGGGGTTATGTGACTCTCCATCTTACTTGAGTCTCTTCCCTTCTCGATTTTCCTCTCTATTCTTTGCAGGCTCTTCAGAAATTTTAAGTTTAATACACCCTACCGATCCCTGACTTTCATGAGCTTTCGGCTATCAGCTCGGTGAGCCTGGGCCTCTCTTTGCAATCCTTCAATGGTTTTCATTATGTGTCCTTCCTTATCCTTTTCTTTTCCATGCCCATTGGATTTCGATCCTTCCACTTCCACATCGACATCCTTTCCTTCCCGTTCGTCTCCTGTTTCGGAGGCAATCTGCACCTTTTCCCATTCCATACTCGGCATTGGTTAACTGGAGTCCTGACCCTCATTCAACTCTGCACACGCACTGTGCAATTCAATTTGAAGTTTGTCAGACCATTAAAACTTCATGAACAATACACAACATTTATACACCAATACGAACAAGAACAAAAGACATTTCGATTCAAATAAGTTTTCTGAGCTCTCATTCGACTCTACAAATTTCAGGTCTTTGAAACTTTCATTTTTGGCATTTCGGGACTTTTGGGCCTTCGGGTTTTCGGTACACGGGACTTCGGGTTTTTGGCACCTGGGAGTTCATTTTGCAGTGACTCCCAACCTTTTATCATTTCAATTCCTGAATTCTGAGAAATCGGTTTCCTTATTCTCCAGGCCCACTACATAGTTGTTGTCCTTAAAATCCGCTACAATTCTTCTATCTTCGGAGATTTCAGGACTTCGGTACTTCGGGTTTTTGATCCACAAGGCTTTCAGACTTGCTTTCCTTTCCAACCCCTGACTTCCGAAATTCTGATTTACTTTACCCTCCGGGCCCACATAGCACAGTGGTCACCCACAACCACGGTGTCATGTGGCACGTTCATGAGGGTCCACGTCACTTTTAATGATGTCATCAGGTCCCACCACTCTCGCTTTTCTTCTCGACCCACTGGCACATGGTACATATCCATGTGTCCACGTCCATTCCTAGTAAAATCCAATAGTCAGATCTTTCTCATATCTACAGTGCAAATCCTTTCGGCGTTTCGAGGTTTCGAGCATCGAAAGTTCTCGCATCCACACATCTTGAACTTCCATTTGCCGAAATCCCAAAATCACTGTCTATTTAACTACTTGATCCAACGGTCAAGTTCTTCTCCCCACAATCTACGGTGTAGGTTGTTTTGGGATTTCGGGGTTTTGGGTTTCAGAGCTATTCACCTCTCCTGACTTCCCATCTCCCAAAACATCGATTTCTTCCTGGACAATTAACGGTCCAGATCTCTCTTAGATCGACGGTTATGATCCAATCATGAATTCGCGTTTCATGAATTCTCACGAACTCACCCTTTGACCATTTCAATTTACGAGTCAGCGAAAGGTTGATCGCTCCCCAAGCGTTCTTTCTGATGGAAGGTCCTGACTAATTCGGGATTTTGCGTATCGCAATTTCCACACACCTATTCAATTCCAAAGGGCTTTAAACCCCATGCACACTTTCCATATTTGACGGTCACAAGGGTTCATGTTCCCTCCCGAACAGATCCTAAATCTCCAGCACTTTTGGTGTGGAGTCCTCTTTCCCTGTGTACTTATACCACACTGGCTGCGATTTCATCACGCCGCTATACCTCCTGAGCTTAAAAACTCGTCAAGTAACTCCTTGACACTTTGGAGCAAACCAGGGTCCGAAATTGCAAACCAGGGTCCGAAATTGGCCTTCCAGACCCAATTTCCCCTCGCATTCTCGATCCAAAGACCGCTCCACTAGCCCATCTAGGCTCAGTGTCGAAACCTTGGCTCTGATACCAAACTGTAGCTCACCTTTTCAGCTACCATGGCTTAATCGCTCTTAAAAGGAAACTCTAACACCACTTGGTAAATAACTCATACAGGTATTATAAATCCCATGCATTTAAACAAATAAACACATTCTACACAGAGTATTCATATGAGTTACTTCCATAATTAACAATCAATAGAACTTCATACTAATTCATATACACAGCGGAAATCATGATAACATAAGTAGTAGAGTCGTACAAAACATGATTAAAACATAATCAGATACTTATCTTTTAACAGTGGAAGAATCCACCAACCAAGTGCAGGCCTTCCACGAACCTCCCAGCCTTAGACCACACTACTCATCAGCTCAGCAGTGGGTCACCCCTAAGCTAGGACTAAGCTCCACCCCGAGACAAGGAATCCTAGGTTAGGCTGAGGTTACAAGGAAAACAGTACACAGCCACATGAAGGAATTCTCTCCCAGGAACCACCCACACTCACTGCCCACAGTCCCTCATTCCCCACATGCTTGTTCCACCCCAAGAGGATACACCTTCTTTGTCACCTAGACAGTCCTTCGGCTGCTAACCTCCCTTGCCTTGGGTTATAGCAACAAATTGAACTGGAAGTCTCCAGGCTCTGTGGTAGCTAAAGGTTCATTCCAAGAGTTCTCTCCTTCCTCTGCGCACTCTCTCACCTCGAGAGAATCGCTCACAGACACGGCTTTTTCCAGAAGCTCAACAATGGAAAAAATGGCTCAAGGTCACAGCTTTAGGATAGATATCTCACACACAGGCTCGATCTCGGGCAGTGGATGCACACGGATTCTCCAGACACAGCACGGGCTTTTTCCCCATTCCAACAGAGGTGAAACCGTCTCTTTCAGAATTGATCACAGTTTTCCAGTTCAGTACGGAGGTATGCACAGTTTTTTCAGTTCAGAAGGTGTACGAGGTTTTTCTATAGAGCTCGGGACAGTCGTACTTCTCAGAGCCCATACACCCTCAGGTAGTCCGCTCGAATGAGAGAGTTTCCCTATTCACGGTCCACCCAAACTATTTTATTTGCATGCACCAGGGTCGTCACTTGTCACCCTGGAGACAGCATGCATTCCACAAGCACGCATCACCTTCCCCTGGTCAAGAACTTAGGAATAATAATATAAATGGCACATGTTCTTTTGGAATAATAATAAAATATTATTCCTAGGCTTAAGCCTCCCACACCCCCTAGGCTAAACACTTAGCCCCTTTTTCCACCTTCCAGCCCCTAATCCCTTGCCTTCTCTATGGAAGCTCGGTCCCCCTTCACTCATTCATCATGGTCAGTCTGCACCTAGCGGTGTTTACAATTTTATTAAATGTTCTACATACATACAAGTACAAAATCAGGCCCTTGGCCTCCAACCCTTAGGCTCTCTGGCCTAACAATCACATAAACCCATCGACTTATACAAACTTGGCTCACTAGCCTACAACAAATATTTACAATTCATTTCATACATCATATTTACAACTGGGCTCGGCCTTGGGGACATTACAGTATTCAACAACCTTGAGGTTCCCCTTGATTTGTTATCACTTTGGTGCACCCTCCTGAAACGTTCTTTTCTGAATCCATAGAATTCATAGGTGCACTCCTTGCGTTAGCTACAAAATCTCCAATGTTCTATTGTGCACTCCTTGAACAACCTAAAGAACCCATAATGATATTACTAACCCAACAAAGATAAATAAATATATCTCCCTACTGCAAATGAAACCTATCATACATCTACAACATACATTCATGAAACACATAAACACATAAACAACCATGTGCAGGAAAACCTATCGTATTTTCATTAATCTGAAATTCTGATTACAATATGTGTAGGCTGGACTACAACAGATTCTTAGCTCTCTCAATATCTCTCAAAGAACTATTCTACCTACTATCTCTAAGCTTCTGAGATTCTCAGTATCTTCTCTCAGAATCTCCTTCATAACTCTCATCTCTTATAATCCTCTTCTTCCAAGAGGGCTCCTTGATCTTATCCTCTCTACCACCTTAGTGCCATCACTGTCTCAGTTAAGACACCTTATTGCTATGACTTCTTAAAATGAATGAAGATCTAGACCTGACTAAGATCTAGACATGCTTACATTCAACCATTTAAGGTGACCCTATTCACTACCTTTACAAAGGTATGGATTTTCTTTACTCATCCTTACAACATAGATCCATATAGGATTATATTTCAAAATTAAAAATGGGAGGGTCGGTGCCTCTCCCTTTCTCCAATGTGTGTCTATGTGTTGGCTTGCTGGTGCATCTACTAATGTGGAAGGATTCTCCTACATCAAATTGATTTCAAATTTCTAAGACTATGAACTTGTTCATCTTTATGTATTGGACAAATTTTTTGTTATTATCTATGTGTTTGTGTATGTGTCTAAATATTTGGTTAAATGAGTTCTAAATGCTATTGTAAGTTTCAATTGTTTCTCTTCTATGAATCACAGTGAAAAAAGTGCACAATGCCAATGCAAGGAGTACGGAGGTTGAACCATCTATAGCTTCAAAAGATCAAGAGATATAGATTAGGTTTGCATAGAGAAAGAACAAGGAGTGCATCCACACTCAAATAAGTATAAAATATAAAAGGGGAGACAGAGTGCAAGGAGTGAAGATATCCAACACTTCATTAAGTGTTCATAAATCTCAAGAGAGATAACACAATGAGTGCGCAGGTGACTTTTCCAACTCCCAGACTAAGGAGAGAAGCACAAAGTATGCACCATAGTTTGGGTCATTCAAGTGATGAAGCTCAAGGAGGGATAGCGAGTGTAAGTCCCAAAGAGGAGAAATCCATTCATTTAAGGTCAAATGGATGAGATCTGTTCAGGAGGAGTCATAATCCCTCACAATCATTCGATAGGGAGAAGGATAAAAGTCGTTAAGTGTTAAGTCCTTCGAACTTCACTACTCTGACAGTTTCTAAGTTGTTTGTTGCGAGGTAGGTCCAAAGCCCCGAAGCTCTAAAGTCCCAGAGAGAATATCCACCGTAGATTTGTGGTGAGTGTGAGCCATTGGATCCCCAAGTGATTCGATGATTCGACACTGTGGGGAAGTTTTTTCATTATTGCACAGGGTGAATAATATCACGAACCTCTGAAGTCTCAGAGAAAATTTGGACCTTCGATCTAGAAAAGGAGCAGAAACTATTTATCCTTGGACTCTTTGTGAGTTTGGTGGTTCAACTGTTTAGGGAAAGTGAGTTGAATGTTGTTATAGAGAGGAAACTTCTGAAGCCCGAATTTCCAGAGTGTCGAATATCCTTTTCTCCAAACACTTGGTCATAATCCATGGTTGTATGCATGGGTTTACTAGACCAAAGTAACCCTTGCAAATTTAAGTTTCACGCCTGTGTATTGTGAATCTTGTGGGTAAGGTAAGTGTAGGGGTCAGTGGGATCCTAAGAGTTACTTTGGCTCCTGTCTAGTTTGATCCTAGACCAGGAGGTTGCACAGGCCCATAGGGGGTTTGCATCATATAATATAATAAGGATTAACAAACCTCCATAAAAAACAACCATCGATATAGATACAAACCTTCTCCTCTCTCAAGGTAGGTAAAGAATAATCAATATACTCATAGTAGTAGAGGATTAGGCATTAGAGTTCAAATTTTAGTAGGGGGGGGCTTTCCTTTCACTTATAAAAGAAAAATGAAATAGGGCTTGTTGTGGCCACAATAGGAGGGAACTTGAGGTGGATAGTTGTTGTCCATTGGAATTTTCCCCTAGTGCCCTTCATTCTAACTATCTCTTTCATACCTTCACTCACTCTTTCAGTGGACTTCATATCCCTCGTATTCGAATGTTTGGAAGGAACTTTTTTGTCTCTTCACTTTATTTCTCATGGTGAAGCACATTACCATTTTTTGGGAAGTGTTTGGAAGATTTATTTTATTCTTACACAGTTTGAGCAATGGAATGTTTTATGGTAGTGAGTCATTTTATTTTCTACGGATAATATGATTACTTTAGGAATTTACATTATTAGAAATTTATTGGAATACACCAAAGCTACTTGTTACACCACCTATACATGTAGTTCCAATTGATCCACTATTTGATTTAAAATAATTACTTTTTTCTCGTCACTATTATTTAGAAGTCATCATTTATTATTATTGAGAGGAGTAATTGTTGTTTGAAAAAATAGGGTATCTACACAAAGTATGAACAACTTATGCAATTTCTCTTAGAACTAGATCAGATATTATGACACTAGTGTTATTACGTGGTTAAAACCCTCGAAGAGGGAAATAGTCCATGGACACAACCAATGTGTCCACTTGATGCTATATATTAATGAAAAATAAAAAATTATACATAAGATTTTCTCACAATCTATCTTTAATAAATGACACTCCATACCTTTTAAAGTATGGATCATGGAAAAATTGGGTGTTAGGCCACATATCAATATCCCTTAGTATAAAGGAGAATATGAGTCATCATATCACTCTATTTCTAGAACATATCATGACTATTGGATTACATAACTACTAATGCACACTAATGCATACTAAAGAAACACACTAAATAAACACACCTTTTACCTAAATACACATTAGACCAAGTTGATATTACATAACTCCTAAGTGTCTAATTATCATAACACCCCCCTTAAGAACAAATTGGGATATGATTGAATTATTTACAAAGGTGACACAATGGGATAAGGAAGAAGGAATCATAGCCTATCACCCCTTAATGACAACTTCATGAACTCCTAACATATATAAAAATTTGTAAAACTTCTCTTCTATAAGGGTCTTTGTGTAAATTTATACAACTAGATCATTTATAGGGAAAAATATCATTTCAATAAAATGATCATGAATGAGATTTCTCATGAAGTGCATCCATAGATGAATGTGTTTGTTTCACTAATGTTGAAATGTATCTTTGGTAAGATTGATGGAAATTTTATTATGACACTAGAGGGTGGTAAGATGTTACTTCTAGAATCCAAAATCTAAAAGGATTCATTGAATCCATAAGGATTCTTGAATTTAATTAATCATTGCTCATTACTTTACTTATACTGAAGAAAGAG
>CBVK0103690123.1:0-10782 GCA_900067695.1 Picea abies
ACACATGGCATTCCATGTGGACTTCTAGAGGCTACACCCTCTAGAAACACTAGGGTCAACTCCCATAGTACATGACGTCAAGGGTCAACTCCCTTGACATGTCCTCATGTGATATCCACATGGGACATTAGGTTATAAGCCCAACTGCACTTATTCCTTCTCGAATAAGTGTTCCACTTATCCCTTGTCGGATAAGTTTCCTCACAGATCAACTCAACTCAATCATAGAGGAGTACGATCTGGAGAATGTCTATGGAAGATGAAAACATCAACACTCCCTCTTAGCGAGGGAGACATTCTCTACCATGGAAGTACTTAAACTTCATCCTGGTTTGGTAAGAACATCAGCAACCTGCTCATTTGTAGTAAGGTACTACACCAATACTTCCTTCATTTGCACCATGTCTCTGATGAAATGGTAACTGATCTCAAGGTGGTTCAATTTTTCACGAAACACTGGATTATAAGAGATCTTCACACAACTTTAGTTACCATAATGAATACTGGTGGAATCCAACACATATTTGAATAAATATGCATGGAGATTGTGAAGCCACATTGATTCATGGACTATCATACTTAATGTAATGTACTCTGCTTCTATTGTGCTCAAAGCCACAGAAGTTCATTTCCTGCTACACCAAGAAACCATGGAAGATACCAAAGTGAAGCAACACCTGAAGGTGCTCCTTCTTTCCATTGCGCTTCATGCCTAATCAGAGTCAATATATTCCTACCATATCATATACTGGAAGTATATCTCAGACCATGTCGAACTGTGCCTCACAAGTATCTCAACACATGATTTGCAACAATATAGTGTGTCTATCTCAGCTGACTTATAAACTGGCTAAGTGCACTCACTGGATAGAAATTATTTGGTCTGGTGTTAACCAGATACATCAGTTATCCAAATTGTTGTCTATACAAAGTTGGATCAATTTCATCATAATCGAAAGAAGAAACACTTAGTTTCTTCATATTCATCATCATTGGTGTAGTCACGGACTTCCATTTTAGTATCTCAAACTTCTTGAATATCTCAACTGTTTACTTCCCCTGGCTCAGGAAGATCTCATCAGTTCTCTACCACACCTCTAGTTCCAAGAATTAGTGCATCATACCAAGGTCCTTCATCTCAAACTCAGAGGCCAACACATACTTGCATTCAATAATAAGGCTCTCTGCACTGGTGAGGAATAAATCATCGATGTAGAGGACCAGAATCAGGGACTTACTATTAACAATATTGTAGTACAGGCTTGGATCGAAAACACTTGTTTAAGCCCAAAACTCATCAGGTTTCCATCGATATTTTCATACCAAGCACAAGGTGGTTGCTTGATTCCATACAAGGCCATCTTCAATCTGCACACATGAGACTCCTTCTCATGTATCACGAAAGCATCTGGTTTCTTGATGTATACTTCTTCCTTAATATCTCCATGGAGACAAGTTGTCTTTATATCCATATGATGTATTCTCTAACCCATGGATGCTATAGGGGAAATAATCATCCGGATAGAAGTGTATTGAGCAATAGGAGAAAATTTATCCTCATAATCTATTCCCTCCCCCTGAGAGAATCCTCTAGAAACAAGTCTTTCTTTGTGCTTCTTGATGCTTCCATCGGCTATATGTTTGATCTTATAGATCCATTTGGAAGTCACTACAAACCTCCTTTCAGGTCTCAGAACAATATCCCACACATCATTCTTCATGATGGACTGATACTCCTCCATCATGGAATATTTCCATACTAGATGCCTCCTCATAACATGAAGGCTCAGAATCAATGATGTGGCTCATAGTTGTAGAATTACATGAATATATCTGAGGTATGTTGCTCTCTCGAAAGGTACCACAAGGAGTTACATGTCCTTCTTCCTCCTGCAAAGTCTAACAAGCCCATGCAAGTATCTTTCGACCTACTGCAATATCTCTGGAAACATTAAGTGGAGCTATAGGATCAATGGGATCAATTGGCTCAACTGTCTTGAAAGGGAATGTAATCTTGGACCTTATTTTACATATAATCTATCATTAACATTCTATTTTTTTGGTGTTATAATCATTGAGAGAAACCTTATTTTACATATAAAGGTTTCCTCACGAAAAAAATGTCTAATACATATCAAGGTTCCCTCATGGACTCAATGTCTCACAATACATATCGATATTCCCTCATGGAGCCAATGTCCCCCAAGACATATCGTGATTACCTCATGAAACCAATTTCTTGGTTCCTTCATCTGACTATTTGAGGCATGTCAAGATGAAGTCCACATTTATTCCTACTAGTCCATACAGGACCCTCCAAGGAGAATGTCTCATGATGTTGTCTTAAACATCTCTAGGACACATCCATGTTCCCTCATGGAACTAATGTCCCCCAAGACACATCAAGGTTTCCTCTTGAAACCAATGTCTTGGTTCCTTCATTTGACCATTCTCACCAATTTCAATCTGATCCTGAAGGCTATCAAATGTGTATCAAATTTGCAACTCTGGGAAGACAACAATAATGTCGCGGTCACTTCATCCGAGCAATGTCATATATCCATCTCGAGTGCACAACACCTTTACATTCCTCCCACATATTCAGTATTTGTGGGACTCTTCAGTAGATGTCATTGTTATCCTCTAAGGTGTGATTCTTCTATCCATGTTGTCACAAGGGCTAGCAACCCTGCTTTGACTAATGGAACCACCTAAACCATGGTGACCTCCACTCATTTCACAAGAGTGTTGTAATTTTAATTTTGATCTCGTTCACCACCGGTAGCATATTTTACACAACATGATCTGACAGTGATATTTCCACTTGATACATATTTTGGCACCATATAACAATAGTGGTGATCCAGCTGCAATAAATCATAGAAATTCATGCTTGTTACCACTCTTTCCTCTCCATTGAAGATGAAATTGCTACCTATAGACCCATGTCAAGATCAAAAACTTCAAGAACCCGATAGCTTCTTCCAACTCGGCATGTAGAACTAGCGAAGGCTTGCAATCTCAGCCAATAGTTGCTCTCTTGTGCTTCCATTGTTGAACCTGCAATACGAATCTCGAGAAGTATAGAGTTGAAGAAACCCCATCTCTATTTTCACGTTCTCGCATGGATTAAATGGATTTAACCACGCAAGGGTCAATATATCAGTTAAATTAGCAAGCCATTCCCCATATGTAGCAGTGCCCCTCAATGCCACCACAATGTCTCTGTGTCCAAGTCGCTTGATCTCCTTTTCATCATCTGAAACTGCAATGTAGCTAGCTGGAATCATCCTCACCATCACCAAGTTGGCAGAGTTTCTACTTAGGCTCAACTATCCCAGCGAGTTCTAGTAGCCAACGCAACAAACAACCTTTAAACCCTCAGACATTTTCTTCAAATGAGAGTGTGTCCCCTTGAACCACACAAACTACATATCGCTTGTATCTAATCTAATGGCTAGCTCTTCAATTTGAGTGCTTTGATCTCATATATCACTCTCCCTTATTCTCGCATCCGCACAATTTATCGATGAGTTTCGTTCTGCAGTCATCATCTAGATCCCTGCAAACTGCTTCTAGAAATTTCCATGTTTCTATTCGACGAATTTGCATCTAGAATAATTGAGCATTTTGGATATATTATGCGAAAACAATTGCGAGTTTCATCAGATCCTATCAAATAACAGGCTACGCTGAATTGTTATAAATTATTTCCCAAATTCAAACATAATGGATAATGATAGAGAAGGTTAATTCTAAATGGATAAGTTCAACAACATGATCCTTCAATTCTAATAGATCAATGACGGCTCGGCCAGTTAGGGTAGTCCATATCTCAAACCCTATCGTGGTCGAAGCCAACACATCTGAATTCTGTGTTGTTGTGCAATCCCTCACTGGATGAAATAGATATTCAGCCTCACATGATCGTGATCTCTAAATCTTCGCAATATCAGCTGTTTGAGACATGTGAATGCTTGATACATGTGAATGATACCATATTGTTTTTTATTCCTATGAAATATGAGATATATTCAATATATTATTACAATGATAAGTGTTTCATATATAGGTAACATAAGATGACCATCCATGAAAGGATGTGTCCCTTGAATAATCAATAACTATTTGTTATTATGATTTACTTATTATATAATATATAATAATCAATAATAATTATATTATTAATTATTATCTTTAGAGAATGTCTTCTCGATATTGTCCAGACATCAACAAAATCTCTACTATTTTATCTTCTCCTAAATGAGTGATCAAATATACTAATGCAAGGTTGCAAGAAAGACTTGGAATGCTTAATATATCATTAAAATGACCATCATTTAACTTCCATACAACACTAATATATCTATCATTAACATTCTATTTTTTTGGTGTTATAATCATTGAGAGAAACAAACATAGATTTATCCATAGACATATTATAATATGCTCTAGGATAAATAAGAAACTCATAAGAAGAAGAAGTAGATATTGCATCAAAAGAGAAATCAAAAGAAGAAAGTGCATGTCCATGAAACAAAGATTTAGAAGAAGAAGATTCAAGATTGATGTTGTGCTTCTTCATTGTTTCTTCTAAGACCTCCATAATTTTAAAACATTTAGACTATATATGTCCATATCACCCATGAAAATTGCAATGTCTATCAATCTTCTTACTTTTTTATTTTTGTCGTGTGTCACCACTAGGAGTATAATTTGGATGAGAGGGTTTGGGACCCTTTCTTTTCTTATTGTTGTGATAATGTTTCTTCTTTGGGTGCTTGTATTTATATTTATATTGGACCACTAAGTATTTTTTAGATACACCTGCATTGCTAATCACTTGAAGAAGAAAGATATTATATTTCTCTCTAATCAAATAATCAAAAAAATAATCAAGAGAGGGCGTTGTGTAAGAATCCCCTAGATCTTCTCTGATGGACTGAAAAGTAGATACAAAATAGAATATGCACTACCAAGATTAGAAATAATAGAATATATACATTGGCCATCATTCATATATATTTGGTAGTATTTGAGTAAAAGTCTAATTGTTATGAGCTTAGAAAAACAATCTTCAATGCAAGAGAAAACATTGGTATTTAAAGAAATTAATTGGTTTTCGAGTTGGTGGGATCGAACCACATTGTGTTTACCAAATACCTTTTGCATATTATCCCAAATTCATCAGGGTCATGAATTCTTTGAAGGTGAAACCATAAATCAAGGAACATGGACATTCTGATTGGAATTTGTGGGCTTTTTCTTTTCCCAAGGTAATCCAGTATAGTCCTTTACTTTGTTGTACATTCTCCATGAATTCTTTGAAGGTGAAACCATAAATCAAGGAACATGGACATTCTGATTGGAATTTGTGGGCTTTTTCTTTTCCCAAGGTAATCCAGTATAGTCCTTTACTTTGTTGTACATTCTCCATATCTAAATTTTATGAGAAGTAGTTGGAACTCGTAAGAAAAATATTACTTGGAGTAATAATATTAAAATATGAAATTAATATGGATTAAAAATATGAAACCAATTGTATAGATGGAAATATGTCTTAAAAATAGGCCATTTAAAAAAATGGCATGAAAAACAGGCTTCAGATGTGAAAGTTATGCCCTTTTTAAAAAATAAATAAAATGTAACCAAAGTGCCACGTGGTAGGCAGAAGTTGTCCCACATAAGAATGTATGCACAATGAGGTTGTTAAGTAAAAAAATAAAATCTTCCTTCTTTAAATTTACATATAAGCTCACTTTTACAAACAAGTTACACATGAAGAGACCCACTTTTATAAAATAAGTGTGAATTACTTTTACTACAAAGATACTTTATAAATTAAAGTTGCATGCAAAAAATAACTTACAAAATAATATTAAAGTTACTTTATATTGACTCACTCCTATAATCTAAGTGAAATGAACCTTAGAATAAGTTTATGAGATAACCCAAAGTTGCATAAACTTTTTCAAAAGGTAGCTTAAAAAAAGAGAAACTTGAACTCAAAACCTCTTGTTAAATAAGGTAACTTCCAACCAAATGAGTTAATGTAAAATGTATATCAAATGTTAAGAAGGAGGATTATTTTTTCTTTTGTTTTTTTATAAATGTTTGTCTCAAAGTGCGTGTTTACCCCCAAAACCCTTATTTTTGTCTATGAAAAACTTCAACATGGTCGCACACAAAAACAAGAAAATATTTTGAAAACTAGTTCTAAAAATTAACGATAATGGAGTTAGATATCGATTATATTGCCCCAAAAATGCATTTTTTCTCTATATTTTTTATTTTTGATATCACATAATGCATAGAGAAAAGAGCATAGTGATGATCAATCCATATTTGTTCTCTCCTACCTTCCTCAATCTTTTGTAGAGAACTAGCTTAACAAAATTTCAAATTAAAAAAACTTCAAATTTACCTCCATAGGAGCTAGTGTTTTTTTCCTTCATTGTACGACCATACGCTGGAACCAAGGGATTAAATTCAGGCACTAAAATTCTTTATAATATAACCACATTCTAAGAACCATGGGCTTAAGTGTGGAACTATGTAATCAATATGGGTCATTGATCTAGATCTTGAATCCTTTCTGAACCATTGATTGTTCTCAATACAAATCATGGGACACCATAGGATGTAATGTCGGTCTGATGTATCTCGACATCGTGACTTTTTATGCCCTCCAAAACCTTAAAACCTTCTATTTCCATGGTCCATTGTGATGAAGGCCTTTGATCTTCAAATTCAAAGGCTTAATCTCCACCATTTGATCTTATAAAGGGTTTTTTGCATGTGCCACGCTAGAACTGTGTATGGAATGATGTGGATGAGTAAATGGATGACACATATTTTGGGCCACCGGAGAACGGGGTCTCGAAACTCCTTGTGTTAGACTCCTTGTACCTTGATGATATTCACTAATCTTACACCATTGATTTACCACTTCAATCAAAAGTTAGATATTAATCTTGTGGGTCCCCTTTGACATTCAAATATGTTGTTTAAAACTCGATCATTGTCAATCTATCATGATCGATGGTGGATATTTCTCCTCAATATAATTCTTTTCATCATCATTCCCCTTATTCCATGTGTGTCAGACTTCAAATCTTCTAGATTTCAGGCCTATTCAAAAGCCAAGAAACCAGAAAATGCCAATGCACTGAAATGTTGTGGACCGTTGATCTAATCCTCCCGATTTGATCTTGGACATCCACTCATTTGTATTGTAGAATTATTTCGACATGCATCAATTTTCGATTGGGTCAGTTATGAGGCACGGTTCTAGCTATTTCATCTCTCTTTGGTCTTGATCTGGTCTAGACATGCAACAAGGACTTGCACAAGATATCCTGCAAATAAAACGATTCATTGTTTTCCTTTTTAACACATAGAATCTAACAAAAAATACACAAGAAAACATTTTTCACAACTTCCTTTTATTAGAATGATTGAAGGAATATTAACACAACATGAAGGCTCAATTCCTTCTTGATTTCTGCATACTTCTACACTTCTCACTGTACACTCATTCCACACACTTACACCCCACTATGTTCTCTCCTATCAAACCTTTAATACAATAAGGACTAGATCAATCCAATCCATAGAGATAGGATCAATTCTGACCAAAATTACACAAATACTACATTTAGCTTACAACAATCTGATTATGATCCTGAAAGATAGTATTTGATCCAAACAAACTCATAATTTATCTAACTATTCCACCTCCTATTACATTTGTAGAAAAACAACCTTCTTCTCGAACACTGTAAACTATTAAAAAATAATTAAAAACAATTTCAGTGAGGAAACCAACTTCCTCTTAGAAAGTTCCTAGGACCTTAGAGGTCAAACACTAGATTGTTGTAGAAGATGATGTTGCATCATACTCTCAGGGAAGAAAAGACTTGTTCTTGGGCTTGTTGTAGTATTTATTTAATATTTGTACCATACTTATATATTTATATTGTTGTCATCCACATGGCATCTTCAAGTGGTCATCCTTTCCACTCGATCAAGTAGTAAAAGTACTCTTTACCCCTTGTCTTCTTTACTACCCTTTGTTCCCAAATAGATTCAACATGCTTTTGTTGTTCTATAGGTATTTGTTTCTCCCAGTCAAATATATGAATGTTGTCACTATTAGGTGCATCTATGAAATTGTTTCTTGGTTCATTGAAAAGGTATAGATATGATATATTAAATATTGGAGAAATTACAAGGTTATTTGGAAGTTATATTTCATAAGAATTTGGGGAAAATTTTATCAACACTTTACATGGTCCAATATTTTTAAGTTTTAATGTTCCCATATAGGAAACCTTTCTCTTCTGAGGTGTTCCATGACCTAGTCTCCAACTTCAAAATCCAGTTGTCTTCTCTAGAAATTGCTGGAAAATTAATTGTCATTGATCTCAACTTTAGAAAAAGTCTAGAAGTATCTAGAAGTAATGGGTATAATTGAATAAGTCTCCAAAGTGGTCCCCTTATGGCGTATCTTTAAGCATGTCCTTCACAAGAAGATGCTTTGAAGAAATCTACAAGAAACCCAGAGGCCTAAAGTTGAATGAGGAAAATTAGGTTAAAGAACATTAAAACTACATGGAAAATCATCATAAATGGATAGTCCTAATCATGTCATTTCCAATGGTAGGTGGTATGCCACATGGTTCCTAATGGTTGAGGATTTATTCCCTATTCAAGTTGAAAACCCTGAATAATGGTTGAGAATCCCCTAAACGATTGCAACAAGAAGTTACAAGTCATTAATTAAATGGTAAAACACTTATAACAATAAAGTCTAGGTCATCCCTAAAGTTAAGGAAATAAGTCACCTGGAAAAGTATAAATACACCTCAATAAGCCTCTCATTTGTACACACACAAGTTTAATGACTATCTATATTTCAAGTGATTTTTTTTTGTAAACATTTTTATAGTGTATCTGAGGAATCATATTTGAGGAAGAATGGAGTATGAAAGTATCATAATTATAGAGAGGGAAGGGTTTCACAAAACCCTAATTTAATTGACCTCTGCAAGTCAGGATACTAGTGTCTTGGAAGGCACCCCTGCAGGTTCTTTAGTGTCTTTCACACGAGGCCCCACCTTATAACTGGCATGTACCCAACAAAGCTAAGAAAAATTTGAAGAAGGATGCTTGGTCTAGGTTGCAACAAGGAGTGATGATTCAACAAGGTTGTTATAGGGTCTAAGATAGTATGTATCATCTTTTCTTCATGAGTAAAGGTATGTATTTTATGTGTTTTTTTTAGGCTTGTATCATGGATGGTATGGCACATGATTAAGGCATGTATTGGAAGTCCTTTTGGTATATGATTGTATATGGTTGATGTTCATGTATTTGTTTTATTGATACATGATTGAGACATATTCTTGGTACTTAATTTATGGATGATTTGGTTCATTGTTAGAGACACATCTTTGTGACATTAGCATATATTTGAGGTATATGTTGTGGTACATTGTTATGGTACATGCTTGAGGTATAATTTGACACATGGTTTGGATACTTGATGTTGGGCATAGTTTTTTATGTTGATATATGATTTATGTGAGTGGATCAAGTTGATGATGATGATATATCAGTGACACTGACAGATACAGTGACAGTTACAGAGAAAGTGATAGAGGAAGAAACAATGAAAGTGATAGGTTGATGTGATAGTGACAGTGATAGGTTGATATATGATTGATAGTGGTAGTGATAGTATCATTGGTAGTGATAGATCTAGTCCACACTTATATTTTAGGGTGGAAAGACGGGGTAAGGAAAGAGGTTTGTATCCTCCTTCTAGTTGAATCCAGAGAATATAAGGAATTGGAGCTTCCTTTAGGTTCGAGCCACTTCCTAGTTTTAGGTAGACAATTCAAGGAGTTGTAGATTCCTTCAGGTTGGATCCTATAAAAAGGGGGTTGGAGCCTCCTTTTAGTTGGTGTTGGATAATTTGGAAGTTGGTGCTTCCTTTTAATGTAATCTTTGATTTATAAGAAATAATTATCTGTTTTTCTTCCATTTGGTTTTCCACGTAAATTCTCGTGTGTTGTGTATCTATGGTTATTGTTTATGCATTGTTGATTGATATTTCTCATGATATGTTGATGATATACCACTGATAAATTTAATGATTGCATGTTATGATTATAAGTGGTAAAATATTGCATAATACTGATTCACCCCCGCTCTCATTATTTTAACAATTGGTATCAGAGCAAGCCTTCAAGAAAATAGTCTAACCATTGGAAGGAAGATCATGAAGTACACTAATATTGGAGAAATGTTTGATGGTCAGAATTATTCCTGTTGGAATAAAAGGATGAAAACCTTTTTATAGACATAAGTATTTGATGTTTGAAAATTAGTAGTAGATAGATACATGACACCTACAACTCCCCCAACTAACAAGGATGGAAAGAAACTCAGTGAAAAAAAATTGAAGGCTAAAGGCACCATTCTGAGGAGTCTAGTTGATTCAATATTTATGAAGATGATGAATTGTGACACTGCAAAGGATATTTGGAACAAAATTCAAATTTTTTACAAAGGAAATGCTAAAGTAAAAGGGGCCAAGAAACAAACCTATAGAGGTAAGTTTGAACAACTAAAGGTGAAGGAAGATGAAGATATAGGAGATTACTTTCTATGAGTTTATGAAATAGTAAATGCCATTAAGGGATTGGGAGAATAAATTAAAGAATTGGTAGTTGTCCAAAAGGTACTAAGGTCTCTTCCAATGAGATTTGATCCTAA
>CBVK0103690185.1:0-12617 GCA_900067695.1 Picea abies
CCATGATTAGCTTCATAATGGATCTATGAAAGAAACAAGTTCATGAAACAAACAAAAACTTTAAAGGAAACATGCCAAGCATAGATTTATATTAATGAAGACAAAGTGAGATGCTTATAGCCATGGATGTAGGTGCAACAACTTTACCAAGATCTCTTTGTCTAGACCCTTTCTCAAATAATCCACACAGAATATTGATGCTTCAATGATATCTCCCTTATGATATCATAAGTTTGATGCTTCACAATGTCTCTATATCAATATCACTCATGAGATCATAATTTTAGTATCTCTCCATATCTATCTATCTTTCACCATGAGAAGGCCTCCTTATATAAGCTTGGAGAGACCCAACTGCTTGAGAGATCTTTGGGATAAGTTGAGGATTCCTCTCCTTCAATTGTCAATATTCTCTAAGATCATGCCTTGACCTCAGATTCAAATCCAACCAACTTCAGATATTGAGGGGATTCTTCCCTGATTTATCTCAACAAACCAAAATTCGCTCAGAAAGGGAAGTGCTCCCCCAAAATGTTGCACTGAGCATTTAAAATCAAATCCAACCAACTTCAGATATTGAGGGGATTCTTCCCTGATTTATCTCAACAAACGAAAATTCTCTCAGAAAGGGAAGTGCTCCCCCAAAATGTTGCACTGAGCATTTAAAATCTCCCCCAAAGAAGGCTAGGGAGAGTCAGCACTCCCTGACAGTGGGAAGGGGAGTGTTGCCTTCCAAAAATCAATTTTGAGTCATTTTCTTCATGGAAAATGATTTGTAGTTTTCATCAAATTATTTCTCTTCCTAAGACTAGTATTTGAGGGTGTCTTAAGTGTCCCTGTGATGTCCTTAGAGGCACTAAATAGGCAATATGGTAGTATAATGTTTGAAACACTAGTGGTCAAGATGTGTCACTTGTGGACAAGATGCGACACTTACAACACTTGTAATGACAACACTTGATGCGACACTTACAACACTTGTAATGACAACACTTGCGACACTATTGAAGTGATTAATTTTGATGTGTAACAGGGAGGATACAATTTGTTGTGATTCCTTGGATCATTGAGTATATTCCAACCAATTCTGGGGGCATGCCATGAGAACATGGGCACAAATTTCATCTTTGATGCCACTGATAAGGAATTCCATAAAGAAAGAATCTAACATGCCCTCTATTATGAAATACAAGTGCTCAAATGAGGCAATAAAGTATTTCATTGTCCCATACTACTTTAACTTGGTCAAACGACCTAAATGGTGGGTTTCATAGTCAAAGAGTTCATAAAGTTCATCCACAAACTCTATCCAAGAAACATACCCTTGGCGTTCCTTTTTTCTCCATTGCCACTATTTCCATCGTTCCAGATCCAGATGTAGGACACCAAAATGAAGCTTGGATAAATCATCAATAATGTCATGCATAGAGAAATAACGTTCCATTTGGGTGACCAAGTCTGTGGGATCCGATCCACCAAATTTGTTCACCTCAATTTTGGGAGGGATAAGGTCTCGAGAAAATTGGGTAGTATGAGGAACTTGATAATGGGAAGAGTCATGGTCAGCCTGATAAGATGGTTGTTCAGAAGAGGAAGGGTTATGGGAACGAACCATGAAGTGTTCTTTGAGGTATTTGAGGTATTTTATGTGGGAACATTGTTCCTTGAGGATTTCAATAGTCTAATTGATTGAGCTAAGTTGGCATTGATATTATTTATGTCTTACTGGTTCCGGTGGTTGTCAACAATCAGGGTATTGAGTTCTTGGGCTCCTGTGGTAGCCATTTGGAAAAATGAGCAGGAAAATGGTATAGGGGAAACATAAGGGGTCTGGAGGGGTAGGTGGGACACAAAGAATAAGGGTTTCAAATGATAAGTACCACTATGATCAGGGAGAAAAGGGGTATCCAATGGGATAGGGACCAAATAAGGGTGTCAGAGAAGGGTCGTGTCCAAAAACAAAATTGTGTTAAAAATGATAGGTATCACTAGAATTGAGGTGAAGAGAGGAACCCAGTGGGATAGGTGCCAAAGAAGTGTTCTTGTGGATTTATACTATGATCTAAAGAATACTACAGTTTTGAAATGTCCAAATTCTTAATAGGTATTAATTTTGCAATCCGAATGCAAAAGGCACAGTTGCACAACAGTGAATTTTGTTTCTTCTATTTTTTTTTCGTCCCAAGGGTTAGGGTATGTAAGGTATCTACAGAAAAGGGTTTTCCTTCTAATATAGCTCTCTAATATGCATGTGAAGTCCAACAGTAGTACTCAACCCAATATATCAGGGCACCAACTAAGGAGGCTAGATAATGCCCTTATCCATACTACCTAACTACCTAGGTACTAGAGAGTATCTTCCCGAGTATTTTTCTTGGTGGAACTATAGCAGTTAGGCCATCAATTGGTTTATCTATGGAGGGATTCAGGAGATCTAGGTCGATCCATATACAAGTTTTTTCTGATGCGCTACCACTTGAAGGGGTACCAACAGGGGTTACAAGGGTGGCCAATAGATGTGCGCTTGAGTACCACTTATATTTCCTATGTGTATTACTCCTTGACTTCGGGTTTATGCATGTAACAATAGATCGCTTTAGCTTTAATATGACGAAATACGTATCTACCCTGAAAAAAAATTAACCCACAATTTTCTTCCAAGGAAAGTGCTCTAATACCACTTGTAGTATTCTAGATATAAAATAGTATGCAGAATCGAAATATTTTAGCTAGAAATGGCAGAACAACAAAGATTTAACTAGAACAATACCAGAATAATACCAGAATAACTCTAGAAAGAGCACCTTGATTAATGATAGCAATTTTCACTTGCCTCTTCAAGGGGGAAACCTCCAACAAATAAGAGATCTATTACAATAATATCCAAGACAATATTTCTCATACCCTCTACCCCTATATATACTAAATATATCTATCCAAAAGAAAAATATAGAGGAAGATCCTTCTAGAAGTGAAAGATTTTATTAGGTCTTCTTACATTTGAATTATCCTTCCTTATTTCTAGGCCTTATTAATATTTTCCTTTATTACGTGGAATTATATTATTCTACCTACTTGAGGGGTTAGGGAGGTTAGGTACCTAACATTCTTCAACGGTTTTTCCATCAGTGCAGTAATATGTGCATACCCCTTGATAAACATTTTGTAGTACCCTGTATATCCCAATGTGGCTCTTAACTAGCGCTTTGAATTTGGTGGTGGTAAGTTCAGAATGATAACAATATTCGCATGGTCAACCATTAAACCCTGTTTTCACACTATATGTCCCAATAGTATCCCAAAAGGTGGGGGAAAAATGGATTTCTTGATGTTTAGTGAGATCTGACATTGCCTGCATCTTTCAAACATTAGTCTTAAAACTTCTACATGATCTTTCAAAAGACTAAATATAGTCCATTCATCTAGATATACTTCTAAAAAATGATGTATAAACTCCTTAAAAGTAGCTATGACCACCCTTGAAAAGATAGTTGGTGCATTCTTCAAGCCAAAGAGAATGACTATATATTGGTAGAATGCCCATTCTATATCAAAGGTATTACTATACCTATCCTATGGAGATATTTTGATCTAATGGTAACCTGCAAATCCATCTGTGAATGAATATTCTTCCTTTCTTCCCACATTCTCCAAGACCTCATATGTGAAAGGGGTAGGTAAAGGATCGTGTAAAAAATCATCATTTAATTTCCTCAAATCTACACAAATCATGATCCCTCCTTGCTTCTTTTCCTAGACTATCATGGGACTGATCCATTCAAATTCCTCTAATGGTTCTATGATACCAGCTTCCAACGTTCGATCGATTTCTACTTATACACTGGATTAATTCTGTAATATCTCTGTCTGATAGGTCTAACATCTAGTTTTAAGGGTATCTTCATCTCACCTAGCTCACCTTCTATGCCTTTCATCTCTATAAAGGTTGTTGGAATCAGGTCAGTGTATTCGTGTAGTAACTCTGTTATCCTTTCTAGTGTCTTCACATCCAAGTAGTCTCCAATGCTTTCCATTTTAGGATTTTCTTCTATCCCAATGTTGAATTTCTTGACTGTGATTGGTGCAACAAATGCCTTTGACTCTAGAGAGGGACCTTTCACCTCTCTCTCCTTCAATCTTTATGATTTGAATGTTGCACTAATCATCTTCATTTGGTGCTTCCTCTTTGACATGATAACATGAGAGTAACTCTTTGACTATATTTCTATTATGTTGTTGATATTCTATTATAATTTTGACCTCTGGTTCATAAAAAAATATCACTCCCATATCAACTTCATAGTTGAATCAATGTTTGGGTTCTCATTCTCAAATGAGAAGGTTACTACAAAATTCAGCTGTAATATTGTCTATTTTGTAGTTCCTCAACACATCTCCTCGTCCATGTACCAGTTCCCTAGAACCCTTTCCAATGTATGAATGAAGTGATAGGGCCATTCCTCTAGCATTGTCATCCTCCATTGTGTTGTACATTTCTCTAAGTGTTCAACTGATGTTCCTTTCCCATCATACTTATGCACTGTATTGCTCCCCTGTTCTATGCCAAATCTAATGTGCAGTAGTTGTTTACAGTGATACCAGTCCTGAATTGTTTCTTTGTGCATACCCCACCATCTTGTAGGTGTTTACTTGAGTGAAATATCTAGGGTTGAGAGCCTTTGATTTTCCAAAACTTCCTCCTCGTATTTTTTCAGGAATTCCTCTAAGGTGTTCAACCCATGAAAACTGGGAGGTTCCCTTATCTTTGTACCAACCCACCTTACTACGCAATCTATTCTTGCGCACCTCCTTCTAGAGACTTCATGTAGTATTTGTTGCCAATTCTACAGATTTGTATCTGAGTCTGAAGCACACAATGTAATGCTTCTCCAGCTGAGTAACCCATCTACATTTGGGTTGAAATAATATTCTTCTCACACAGTGGTTCTGTATAACATATTTATTTCTTCCAGATACAAAAAGGTCGCCTCTACAAACCTTTCTCCTTCTAAAGGATCCAATGGTGCAATAACTCTATATTCGCCTGATTCAAAATTCATTTTCTGTGTCTTCAAGTTGATTACACTGGTTATCAAATTCCCAATCCAATCCAATTAATGTTGGGTAAGGTGTTGTGCCATCTACTATCTCTATTACTTTAAAATATTCCAGAGTGCGCACTCCATCCAAATCTACTGTCACACCTTTAAGTCTTCCAATTGGTAACACTTTGTGTTGATTTTCTAGTTTCAACTAGACATGTGAATAGCCTAGTGTGGGTTCCCCCATACACTGCCATGTTTTCTTAGGAAATACGTTTACTTTAGAGCCTAAATCAAGTATGATATCTCCCATTTTGAAATCCCCAATGTTGGCATTTAGTCTGAATTCCCTGCTTCTTCTTTTTCTTGTATGGAGATGATTGACTATTTTCTTCTCTAACTTCCCTTCTACCTCCATGTTGCATCTTTCTAGAATTTTCTATAAGACCTTCACAGATGATGGATCATTTAATAACTTAACACAAGATTGCAAAAAAGTCATTATGGTACTTACTTGCTCTAAAGGTTGTCCTTTACTGGTGTGATCCATTTTATGGTACTTACTTGCTCTAAAGGTTGTCCTTTACTGGTGTGATCCATTGAATATGGAATATCATACATCGGTGGGTCATGTGTTTGTTGCGCAAATGATGTAGACACAATGTTCTCCTTTATAATATTCTATATGGCCTCCTTAAATGTTTGTTTTTCTTTCCACGTGTCAAATTGATTTTGTGGGTCAATATTCTTCTTTACCCATTGGTGTTGAGATGGATCTTGTTTTTCGGCATCAACTCCTATCTTGGCTCCTCCTTGAGTGACTATATTGATGTTTTTCCCATCATCCCTAGATTTTGCAGAAATCCATTGGACATTCTGGTTGTTCTGGTTCCTTTTTTCCTAGATCTTTCCCAAGAGTGTTTGGAAGTCTTCTGTGTCATGGTCTGATGTGTGACAATACATACATGTCACAGGTAGAAGTGGAAAATGCCTTTCATAATGTCCTAGTTTTTGGAATTTGTGGCACACTACTAGCCCTCTTCCTTTTCCAAATCCTCCTCTACCTCTTCCTCCACCTCTTCCTCCACCTATATCTCCTTGCAGTGCGTTGTATTAGGGTACATGGTTATATTGTGTGGGACTATACTGTGGTTGTGCATTTTTGTATTGTGGATGCACAAGGTTGAATGGTGGTGACACTTAGTTGAAATGAGGTGCATATGTCATCATCCCTTCTTGCACCCTGTAAGTGTCTGAAGTTATTTCTATCATCAGTTCTAGTGTTCTACAATCCTTATCATCATGACCCACTAATTTGGAAAAATTGCAATAGGAACATTTTGGTATTGTCTTATACTTCTGCATCATTAGAAAATGATATGGATCATGCCAATGTGTATTACAAATATAACACCACAGTCCTCCTTTTGGAAAGGGATTTGGAACCCCTACTTCCAAGTACTACGCAAAAGTTGGACATTCATTTTTATGATGTCCTTTTTTTCTGCATAGAATACACCAAACAAAGTCTCTTTTCTATTTTATCTTTTCCCTTATTTTGGTTCAGTTGAAATGTCAGATTCTTCAGATCCTCCTTCAACTCCTCTATTTCTAGATCTGTCTGCTGATACTGGTTTTCTTCCAATTGCAGGGCCTCTTGCAAATCCTCTGCTTAATTTTGGAACTTTTGTTGTCTCAATGTATACTTCAAGTGTGGTAACAGTGAGTTCAAAAATAACTTCATATGTTGCATGTTATTAACTGAATAATTCAACTTAACTTTCAGACCTTTGAACCTATGATCAATCTCCTAAACATACTCACTCGATTTCTACCTAATTTCGATCATTTCATTCATGTACTGGTATTATGATCTTGGCTTCTGAAACTCATTTACCAATATCATTTTCACCTCTGCGACAATCTTTGGTACTCCTTGTGGACTATTTACATCAAGGCTCATGTACCACAATCTTTGGTACTCCTTGTGGACTATTTACATCAAGGCTCATGTACCAGTCCAACGTGAGGTCTCTTAGTGTGATAGCTAACTGCATGAGATTTGTATCCTCATCTGTGATATTCTTTTCTTCCGAGATATTTTCACAAATGAATAAATTATTTTCAGGGTCCTCTGATGCCTCTCCTCGAAACTATGGTAATTTGATCGTAGGATCTTGTCCTTCCATTTTGAAATTTGTTGAACTATTTCCTTCGCATGGTGTAGATAATTGATCTCTACTTCCTAAACTTTCTCCCCCAGTTGATTGTCCTTTATTGGACCCCTGTCTTGTTTCTCCTCTTCCACTAAAATTTCGTTGTCTAAACGATGGTGCTCTTTCAGGTGTATTATTCGCACATGGGGTTGTAGTTTCTACACTAACGATGATCTAGAGTAGAGTTCTTCCTTCTGTTCTTGACCCTAGACCTCTTGTTTTCCTTTCATATGTTGTGCACATTATTTCCTCAATACACTACATAGCCCAAAGATCCTCTACCGCTTCTTCATCGCTCTCCAAGCCCTTTCTGTCAGCTATGAGCCTCTTCTTGTTATTCATCTTATATTGGTAAGGTCTTCCACTGCGCATCTTTCCATATTTTTCCATTATATTCTTTGGTAAGGTCTTCCACTGCGCATCTTTCCATATTTTTCCATTATATTCTTTATCTAGTCTTCTTCCATCATGATTGGGTCCATGGCCTCCTTATGCTTCCCCTTATCTATCTCTTCTTTCATAGCTCAACCTCCTATTAGTGCTTCCTCCCTTCCCCCATGCGCATAGGGAAGTTTAGCTATCTGATTCCATGGTCATCACACCTTTGTCATATAATAAAATATTGATTGAAGTATACAATGATCCAATGTACCTACCTCTGGGTCCCTTCATAAAATATTTCTCTATAGCAGTATACGACTTCATGGTATCTACTACAAATTTGGTGATAAAACATGCAGTAATATTATCTAGCCATAAATCTACTGCACGTGTAAATTTATTATTGACTCTTTGCAACTGCGCGATCTCCACATGATTCCACTCTAGCTATCTGATCCGATTCATAGGATGGTTTTCCTTCAACCTCAATAACCACTCATGCAACAGATGCAGGAAATCACAGAAAATTACCTCATGCAAGTCGCTAAACACATATTTGTCGAGATATTTGCGCGATGTAAGCTTAGGGTTTTGTTGTCCTTCTACGCAAACTTGAGTTCTTTTGTCCTCAACCATCTTTCAATATCTGCCTTCATTGGATTCGATGGTCTGCACATTCCCTTATATGATTTCATCCTCCACGTTTTTCTTCCATAGATCTCATCCACTCAATCCTATGCAGTTCTAGCTGGTAACAAAAAAAAAAAATGGTTACTTGGTTGACCCAGGTTCTGATCTCAAATAGGTTTCCAACAAAACCCTCAAAACTATCGGCCCTCCTGGTAAGGCATAAGGCAATGCTGCGCACAAAGTGCACAACACAATATCACCTGACATAGCTTTATGGGGGACTACAATACTTAGGTGTTTGTAGTCTAGGAAGGATTGAGGACTATGTGTTGATCCTTTTCCTTATACATAATCATCATTAATCATTCATCTACTTCTAGGATTCATTCATCATTAACTTATGCATGCATGTTGTTTTAGTTAGTTTTAACCATTTATTATTTAAAAAAATAGTAAGGAAATCATTCATAACACATATAACACATCATTTTATCGTGGTTCACTCCCTCCTCAGCTACGTCCACAAAGATCTAGCTCTACTTCTCTTTGATTCATTATGCTGCAAAATCTACGTTGTGCGCATTAAATCTTCAAGATTACAATCAAAAGGAGGCTAATATCCCTTGAAATTAGAAGGAGATAACACCTTGGTGTAATAATGATGTTCGTACTATTAGTCAAACTCTAAATGAGAACTAAATGAATTGATTTCAGGCACAAAGTTTTGGGATGTTTCGAGATGAATCATAATGCATATAATTTGATGGAATTCAGAAAATCAAATTAAAATCTCTAGAACAACAAGTGTCAAGTTGATATCCATATTTACTATAGATGTTCAGGATTTGTGTGGTATTTTGTTACACTTTTCTAGATAACATAATCAAATTACTCCAAATTCAAAAGATTGTCAATTTCATATCCCACATTCTCAGGTAGTTGATTGAAAGCTTATCTCTAGCATCTCGAGAACATAGTTTACATGGACACAGATGGAAATTGGGTTCATATTTTAAGGTAAATAATCAAGGATAAGACCAATATTCGCAAGCCCAAATACTCCTTCATTCGAGGCTCATTGCAATCTTGTGACTAACACTCCATCAACTTGAGATACTTGGCAACCTTTTCCAGAATTGTTTTATTTTTAGTATGTAGATTGGTTTGGTATCCTAGAAGATAGGAACAATTTTTTAAGGTAGTTGTCTATATGGTTTATGATTTGTAATGTACTAAGGGGGTTCGAGAGGAGAAGGAAGACCTTTTGGTTTTATGTAATGTTTGTTGTGCATAATAAAAGGTGATTAATAAAGAGGTACATAGTTTATTCTTTCAAGGATTCATGTGTTTATTCTCTCTGGTGATGTGTCTTTTTCTTATTTGATGTGTTACCTTTCACAATTATTCATTTCGGTGTTATATTCTAGTGCTTAATTGAACTTATGAAATTCATAATTCATGTTTATGCTCTAGGTTTTAGTTTTTGAGCACTCTGCTTTATTCATCTAACATCAAGCATAAAATTCACTCCAACTAAGTGCTTTATGTTTGATGGGTTGTTTCTTATAATTCTTTCCACTATACTACAACAATCTTGATAAACAAAGAAAATTAGCTATCTTTCCCTTGTCTCAGAACTACTCATTAACCAATATTGATCACTTTGATTTATCTTTATCCCTTGACTCCATGGCCAATGGATTTTTTTCTCAGCCTTGACATCACTGTCATAAATCTTTCCTTAGTTACAGATCTGGCCACTGTGCTATAATTTTAGTGAGAGGGTCCTCTTTGGTTGGAAAAGTGATCCAAAAATGATCCATAGAAGGCTAAGAACAACTTAGAAATCACAAAGGAAACTTAGGATGCTCAAAATGGCTTAAGTAGACAGAGAAAGGGAAAAAATTCAAAGTTCCCAAAACTCAGTTAAAATGAAATGATCACGAAGAGCGCATCACAAGATTTATAACGACGTGTCAAAAAAAGTTACGGATTGAAATATATTCACAGTCAAAGTTTGGTCAACCTAGCCTAGATTGAAATATATTCACAGTCAAAGTTTGGTCAACCTAGCCTAGTCAGCAAGGGATGAGTCAATATCCGTACTGCTGACATCAACATCTGTACAGATGATGTCAACATCCATACAACACACATGAAAGGAGAATGAAGGTAACATGTGGCATGGTGACATCAACATGGTGATGTGGCAGCACCGGAGGCTACCATGTGTCACCCAGTTTTGGCATTTTTGGGTCGATCCGTGGACCAATCAGATCATGCCATGTGGCAGTCTGTATGTTTCGTTCGATGAAATGGCATGATGATGTGGCATGATGACTTGGAATGGGACAGCATGGCCCAATTATAGGCTGCCACATGGCCCAATTAGAGGCTGCCACATGGCAGGAAGGAAATTCTCAATGACCGTCCATGAACAAAATTTGAAAAAAAAATTAAGTTTGGCGGGTCTGCCAAATTTGGTGGACCGCACAAAACTTGGCCATGATTTAAACCGTTGGGATATGGATTATCTCCACCACTAAATATATAGAACAAACCTTATGTTATGTTTATATATTGCAAAACATAAAACCAAAAAGGGGGAGGCCCACATGTTTCACCCCGAGACCTCCTCCCCCATATGCACCTTAATACTTCCACCCAAACCAACAGGCCAATGACCATACATTTTAACCAACATCACGAAAAACATTTAAGTGTTGAATCTGCCTGCATAAAACCAAAAAGGGGGAGGCCCGCGTGTTTCACCCCGAGACCTCCTCCCCCATATGCACCTTAATACTTCCACCCAAACCAACAGGCCAATGACCATACATTTTAACCAACATCACGAAAAACATTTAAGTGTTGAATCTGCCTAGCCAAGGGGTATGCACATGTATGGTACGACCGCTTGGGCACATAATTGTATGCAGTCCAGTCATTAATACAGGTTATAGAGAGGGGCACAGAAACCAAGACAATATTATTCTTGGGCTTTGGAGTTCTAGAGTTGGATCGAGGCATGGAGACAATCATTTTTGGGTAATTCAATGCCACAAATTCAATGGTGATTTCTTTTTTCTATTCCGAGCATTATGTTTGCAGCTTGATTTCAGAATGAGGTATACATATGTATTTTTCCAAATTCTTTTGTTGAGTTAATGAAAGAGACTACCCATTTGAAAGAAATACCCAGAGATGTAGGATCACGGATGAACTCTGTTATCAAGTTTTTGTGTTCATATTTGATTCTTATGTCTCTTCAATTTTGAGCTTTTCCTTATTTAATGGTGCACTTTAATTTATGCTCATTCAATCCAATTCTTTATAAGTCACTCGATGAAAAGATCTTGGATCATGTTGGTATCACAACAGTTTTCTTTGACTTGAATTGTTGAGTGTGAATTCTTATTAGGGCCAAGAATAAGTAGGTTGAAGGAACTCTTAAGACTTTCAATCCTGAATTTGGTTGTGCATCTCGAAGGAAGAAAATGGCAGAAGAGGATAAGTGTGATGAACAAGAGAAAAACTTTCATATGGTTTTTTATTGCATGTTATAAATGGTTGAATGGATGTATGGAGATTACAAGAAGAGGATGAAGAAAAAAGGGAAGAAAAAGGAAGAACATGCAAATGATGATGCTTCGGTAAACCAAGGGGCTAGAGGAGATCCACCTAAGCCTCCATATTCACCTTCGAGTTCTATTTCATCTTCCTCTGAGCATTCTCATCATTCTCATCATTCTAGCCATAAAGCCTCTTTTAATAAACCGTTATTAAAGATTGATGTAAAATTTTCCTTACCTATGTTTAATGGAGATGTTAATCCTGAAAAAGCTAGATAATTGGATCTGACAGGTTGAAGTATATTGTCCTGTTCAACATATTGATGAAGAGGAAATTAAAATGAAACTTGCTTCTCTTCAGATGGAAGGAACCACTCGCGTATGGTGGGAGATCAAGCTTCAGGACAGAAGTAATTATGGTAATCTTTTTTCCTCATGGTCAGAATTTAAGTCAGCGATAAGGAATTTTTTTTATCCATTGGGGTATTTACATAAAGAAATGATGGAATGGAAAGCTTTAAGGAAAATTAAAGGTCAAACTGTACAAAGTTTCACAGAAGAATTTAGGAAGAAATTTCTTGCATTGAAAATTTCTTTAGATTCTTATGAAACTTTAATGAAGTATATCTGCGCACTTCACAGTTATATTTGTCATACTTTGCTCTTTTTTAACCCCACTAGTCTTCATGAAGTTTGTGTGAAAGCCACTCACCTTGAGAACAAGGAGAAGCATGTTCAAGAAGATCCCACGAAGAAACCTTCCAATCTCCCACATA